>JAHBCN010010953.1:0-30122 GCA_019359885.1 Listronotus oregonensis | reverse complement strand
TTTTTTATATTCTTTTATAAAGACCTTCAAAGCTTTGGTAGGTACTTTTTTTGGGAAAACGATTAAACCCCATTTTCAAAAGGGAAAAAACAGTAAATTCAACTAAAAAAAAAAAATTTTTTTTTTTTTGAAAAAAAAACTTTTTTTTAAATTTTTTTGGGTTTTTTATGCCTAATTCCCATTATCTTTTATAAATCCTCCCATTAGTCATGGGCCAAAAATGCCTGTCTTTTGGTTCAATGTTCCATTCGAATGTATGTTATTTTCCCCCCCTCTCGCTTTGCAAGGGTCCCAATGTATGAGTCTATCTTTTAGGTGCCCCAGGTTACGTGTCCTGTTAAACCATACCGTTATAATTTTTCCTATTTGAGGGTGTTCTTCCTTTTTTTTTTTGGATGGCCCCTTTTGAAGTTTTTCCTTCTAATTGAAGATTAAATAAATGGTAACCCCCTTTTTAAAAACCTTTTTATTGCATTAATCGCTTAAAAAAATTTTCCAAAAAACTTAATTTCACATTGACAATAGACGTAGCAATCCTATGTCGTTTAGGGGGGTAATTTCTTCATTTTTTCGCATAAAACGGGTAAGCCACATCACAATGGGTCGACCCCAATGCTTGTTCAAGTGGCGTTTTTAATGGAAATAGCAGTTCTAGTTCTTTTTTTTTTGAGGATAGTGATGACAGTTGTGCCGACAAAGACTTTGTACCAAGTAACGATGATATGTCGTCAGATTCTACTGAGGTGGCTATTTTTTTTTTTGGCTTATCATGTTTTCATGAAAAAATATTTTGTAAATAATTTATGAAAAATATGGTATGCCATGTGGCTTAACATGTTATTGCACAAACTTTTTTTAATACGCAATTATCTTGCATTTTAAGTCCTATTTTGTTATGTTTTAGGATGAATCACAAGAGCAGGCCACTAGGCTTAGCAGGGGTAGAGTATCTCCAGAAAAACCAAGCCGACAAGATGGAGACAGAGGAAAAAAGAAAACCATGAACGAAACAAAAGAAAAAGAAGACGCAATTCGGGACTTCAATATCGGCGGCGAAAACTAGGAAGATAACTGTCCAGGTCAGAATAAGAACTGGCAGATGATGGCATTTGGTTGCAGTTAGAAAAGAAAAAGTTTAATAAAATAACTCATCACTTTCTTGTTAGCGGTCATTCCGTTATGCCGTCAGACAGAGATTTAGCTCTGATCGAAAAACGTCAGAGACACCGAGCACCAGTTATTTATTCACCTGAGGGTTGGCTAGATGTTATTGAAAAAGCAAACAAAAAGAACCCTTTTGTTGTTACAAAAAATGACTCAAAGAGATTTTTATTCTTTTCAGCCTTTACTAGCTAATATCAACAAAAAGCACGTTTTTCTGACAAGCAAAATTTAGAATTTGCAGGAACATACAGTTTTCTTTTCAAATCAGAAAATGTTGGGTCATTTTTCGTACTGCCTATGGCGACTACAAGGAAATTAATATTTTAAAACAAGGTAGACCTGTAATGATAAGCTTGTCAGATATTAAACTTAAATACAACGAGCCAGTTAAAATTGCAGAAAATAAAATTAAAAATGTACAAACATTATTGCCTTATATACCGTCAGCCTATCACGCATTTTATACTCAACTAAATGTAGCTGTTGCTTTAGACGAAGAGGTTGAAATTTTAGATAAGTAATATTGTATTTTTGAGTTACTTTTGTTATCTGTTCAGTTTAAGCAAAAACATGTTAAGCCACATTTTTTTTTAAAATAAAATCCATTTTTTTTTGTAAAAATGTTTTTTTAAATAACAGTTGCTAACCATTTTCCTTCGTTAACATTATACATTGACAAAATTTGAAATATTTACATCGAAATCAATTTTTTACAGATTTTTTGAAAACTTAAAACAGTAATATCTCAACTTTTTGATTTTGATGCTTACCATTGTATTGCCCTAAGCTCTTCAATTCTACTGAGGTTTCCCCAGTATTCCTCGTGTTTGTTTCGGTTCCATTCCCTGGTTTGCCCTCGTGCTGTGGTTTTGGTCACTCCAAGGGCTGGTTCTGGTCCAAAGTATGGTGTGGATAATCCCTGTCTCGCTAGCTCATCCTCTTTTTCGTTGCCTTCTATTCCCGAATGACCTGGTACCCACAAGAGAGATACTCTGTTGCGTTCTCCCAAGACTTTCAGTTCTTTCTGGCATTCCCATGTCAGCTTGGACGTTACCTTGGAGTATACTACTGCCCCAGTGACGCTTGGCTGTCTGTTATTATGCAGTTCTAGTGATGAGCAAAGCAAGACCAAGACCAAGATCGGGCTAGTCTTGGTCTTGGTCTTGGTCTTGCAAGCCAAAATAAGGTCTTGGTCTTGGTCTTGTCTTGCACCACTCGGTCTTGGTCTTGGTCTTGGTCTTGCTGCAAGAGTCTTGCTGGTCTTGCTTTTTTTAACAGTAATAATTTAAACTAAGTAATCTTAAATAAAATATATTTTTTGATACTTAAAAATAAATAAAGATGGAGACTATATTTCTTGCCCTAAAATTTTAGAATATACCGATTTTAACCTTACACGTACATTTCAATTATTTAATTTAAAAGCATATTTTAAATCTAGGGGTTTATTTATTTATAGCGCTCCATGTTTAGTTGAATTAAGACACAACCTGATTTTATACATTAAGTGACACATAGAAACATTTTAGTGATAAGAATTATTTAAATTTTCTTTGAAGAAGCATATACAATACAAACAAATACAAAACTGTGTACTCTGTCAGCATTAAAAAAAACTTTTAAAAGGTCTGTTTGCTATCCAGAAATAGAGTACTCTATTTTACACTTTTTTGTCAATAAATTGTTTGTTATCGTCAGTGTAATTTAGGACTAGGTGTTTGGTATGAATTCTGGAGTAAACTAGTTTTCACTTAATTACGCTAACTCTCGAAATAGTGAAGTTAGATGCATTTTTACTACAAGACTTAAAGTTGTTTGTTTACGAGTATAGTCATAACCTTAGTCCTACACTCACCTACTCTGTCCTACTTTGAACTTGATAACAAACAGACCTAATTTCAATCAGATGTGAAATTTCCGTGAAAATGATTCTAATATGTAAACATTGGTTTTAAAAAAATATTCAGGATCTTTTCAGTTCGTATAAACTTTTTATTTTTAAATTAGTCAAACATTTGCCATATAAAATTGGTACAAATACTTTATAAACATTCTGCATCTACAAGGTGGCTCAATAGTGTGAAAAAGCTCGATATCTCCGAAACCGTTTATGATTGTGAAAAACTGATTATACAAAAATTATAGAAAAAATGTGCCTAATATGTGAAATTGTTTTCTATTTCAGAATTTTTAGAGGAATCCATTGCCACTTAAGAAAACTCCCTTATTTTTAGCTTTTAACTTAAAATAAAAAAATTATGGCGAAAAATTCATTTAAAAAATCACGACCCTTTATATTATGCTGGAAATTGTTAAACTGTCATATAGGAACAATGTCAACGTAGATGGTTTTTAAATATCATTTTCGGTTTTGACAAAAATGACATCATTATTCTTTTGGCATTGTTTTGACTTTTCCATATAAACCGGAAGTAATATTTAAAATCCATTTAAATAAAAAGTATTTCTATACAAAAAATATATTTTTTATTAATCCACCCCTTTTTTAAATGTATATCTTAGTTTTAAGAAGCAATTTAATAGTGCCACTTCTTACATTGTGAAACAAAAATAATGTTTTTCGGTTTTTTGGAAAGTTTTGATCCACCCTATAAGTGGCATCTAGTGATGTTACTCGTTAAATAACCGCCTTTTCTGACAGTTCTTGACATATTTTTTGTCATGTCTGCATGAAATACCTCTGTATATTGAATATAAAAATTTAATATTATAATATTTAAAAAAAGTCGCAAAAGTGCAAGAGTCTTGCAGGTCAGTCTTGGTCTTGCGTAATCTTGCACTCCCGGTCTTGGTCTTGGTCTTGCATACCCCGGTCTTGGTCTTGGTCTCGGTCTTGGTCTTGCTGCAAGACCAAGACCAAGACCGCAAGACCAAAACCGGTCTCGCTCATCACTATGCAGTTCCGCTTATTTTTATAAGCCCTCCTGTTATTTTCTTTTGCACAGTGCAGTAAAGCATATATTTCTGTTTGAAATACAGAAGTGTGTGTTCCTAGTGAAATGGAGAATTGTAAATTCCTCATTTCACTGTACACGCCCGCTCCAGTTCCCTGGTGTTACAATAAATATTTTCGATATTTCAATATTGTACATTTCACCGTTATATAACAGCGTTTGGCATAAGTTGTAACACGTATACCCGACTTTTATCTCTTTTGCCCTTATATCAAAATAAGTAAGATATGGTGCCGGTGCTCTATAGCAGTGTTTCCCAAAGTGTGGGTCGCGACCCCTGGGGGGTGCAATGAGGTACTAGGGGGTCGCCGGAAATTTCCAAAATAAGACAAAAACACTACTTTGTTAAATCATGTATTTTTATTTTAATAAAGCCGTAAATAAAAATTAACAATTAATTATCAAACGAAACATAAAAAACTAAATATTAAAAGTTCTTAAAAGTCCTTAAAAATAAAAAGAAAAAATAAAGTCAAATATTACAATGTTAATGAGACCCATGCGCCTGTTTTTTGAAACTAGTCTTTCAAATCTAGGCTGTGTATTTGAGACACACACAATTATATCGTTTTCAAGTACGAGACGATTTCTCACTTTTGTTTTAATGGCAGTCATAGACGAGAAACTTAACTCACATAAATATGATGTTACAAATGGAACCAAACATTTTACAGCTTCATTCGCCAACTGAGGGTATTCCTGCATCTTTTTGGTCCCAAAAATTTGTCCGGGTTCTGGGAAAAAAATTACAGCTTGAACATTCCATCACTTGATATTTCAATAAGTTGTTCTTTCATGTTTATTGGTATATCAGCATTTTGAAAGGAATCGGCTAAAAAAGGATTCAGTATCCATCTGCAACTGTCGTAACTGTTTTGAATTTCTTCGGGAAATAATCACAGAGCTTTGTTTTAAATTAAGCAAAGTAACTTGCATGCCTGCAAAAACTTGTTCAAAATTTGTAGCATTGTAACATACATTTTCTATAATTTCCCGAATGCACTGGAATGAATCGAGCTGCTTTTTGCCAAGTGAAGTTGACCATAAATCGATTTTTCTTATAAACCCCTTAATTTTATCTGTGGCTGTAATTATATTAATGTCGCGACCTTGCAAATTACTGTTCAAAATATTTAATTGTTCGAAAATATCAGAAGGAAACCTAGTTTCAAAAGCCAAATAGGATCGGAAAATTGATTTTCATATGGGGACTTCTCATCTTTCAAATACATTAAAAGCTCTGCTCTTAAGTGAAATACTCTTTTTAAGACGTTGCCCCTTGAAAGCCACCTTACTTCGGTGTGATAAAGAAGATTTTGAAATATAGCACCCATGTCTTCGCAGATTTTTCGAAAAATACGGGTCTGTAAAGCTTTTCCTTTAATGGAATTTACAACTTTAATGATGGTTTTCATAACACAGTCCATTTCAGGAGGTAAGCTTTTGACGCCAGAGCTTCTCGATGTAAAAAACAATGTCTCCATGTGGCATTAGGCATTATTTCTTGTAATCTGACGACAAAACCAGATTGATGTCCTGTCATAGCTTTAGCGCCATCCGTGCATATAGCAATACATTTTCCCCAGTCAATAACACATTTACTTGTGCGTTTCACAAAACTGTCGAATAAACATTTTCCAGTGGTATTGGTCTCCAATGGGGAACAAAATAAAATATCTTCTTGAATGCCATTATTTGTATCATATCTTACAAACGTAATAAATTGGGCACAGTTAGATATATCCGTGGATTCGTCCATTTGAAGAGAGTACGTGCATTTATTAAGATTTTCCACAACTTGCGCTTGAATATCTTCTGCCATATCACTAATTCTTCTTTGGATAGTATTATTTGACAGAGGTATTGTTTTTAACTTTGCAGCCTCTTTTTCACCGATCATTATATGTACCATTTCAACAGCTGCTGGCAAAATCAGATTTTCAGCAATTGTGTGCGGATTACTAGTTTTGGCAACGCGATAAGCAACTTTATAACTTGCTAATAATGTTTTTTCGTTAGTAGTGGTTGCCAATTGAAAAGTATCTTGCTGTTTGGGAAGGACGTTCAGCTTTCTTTCAAAGAATTCTACGGGTTTGTCTTTTTATCTGGATGTTTGCTATTTAAATGTCGAAGTAACTTTGATGGCTTCATGCTTTCGTTTGACAATACTTCTCCACAAATAACACATTGTGGTTTATTGGAAATAATGGTAAAACCATATTTAAGATAATCATCACTGTAAAGTCTGTTTTCTTTTTATTACTGCCACTTTCAGACGTAGATGGTTCTGCACTTCTTTTTAAAAACTTATCCATAATTTGTAATTTATCGTAGACGTAAATACGTAAACGGGAATACGTAAGTCGCAAAATATTTACTCATTACTTAATACCGCTGCATTCGCCACAACGCGCTGTTTCGAACTGAGGTCTCATTGCACATCGCCGCTTATATAAAGCCGAAACGAGGCTACGAGAACGTTCCAGAGTGCCATCTACTAGCGAAGTAAGGAGTAGAGCCTTCGCGAATATCATGGAAAAGTATTGCGATGTAGACACAAACAAAGATGTCGCGGTGTACAATGTGCAGTCGACTTTTTATTATTTATTTTTATTGTAAATGCTAGTCTGGCAGAAGTACTACTAGTTTACAAGTGGAACAGATCCGCAATTATTAAAATAATTGTTGAATTTTTAAATGTATTTAGTTTAAACTTAAACAGTAAAGTAAAATAAAATTTGAGAAACCATCAGTTGTAAATTAGGCACGCTATTTTGTCGCTATTTTGGTTTGGGTGATGAGTAAGGGTCGTAAACAATTTTTTTAACAAAAAGGGTCGCGCTTTAGATAAGTTTGGAAACACTGCTCTATAGAATCACCTATGAACAGACCCGGTCTGGGTATTCATCATCGTTGGGTAGAAGTTGGAAGTAGTATCGTAGTTTTTAGATTGTGAGTTTTTGCCACAATTTTTCTTAGTGTTCCTCATAAATAACAAATAATTTTCGATTCCCATACATATGGTTTGATTAAAATATTTTTATTTTATAACAGCGATATTTTTGTCTGGGTTCGGGGTTTGACTTATAATATAATAAAAGAAAAACCAACCATGAAACCAATATAACCTTCCTATATTCTTTAAATGATCGTTTACAATTATATCCGTCTATATGTCTCAAACTGCTGAAAACAATGGGCAATAATGTTGACAATGATACTCGATAAAAATGATGTATTGTTATATGCAAGAAAGAACATTTTTCATAGCGGTATAAGTATGTCTGCACCAAAATAAATTATGTTCGCTATTAGTTTGTACTTAAATAATAATTTATTTTTTGGATTTTAATTTCTTCTTAAACCTCATTTTTTCTTTATTTTTTTATGATTTTTTTTTAAATATAAACAACTTAAACAATATACGAATTATTAGTTATAATTTTGTTATTGCACAGAATATAAATTAACCATACATCTTTATATAAAGTATTTATTCCTTATTTTCGGAAAATTTCAGTGCCTAGTAAACTGCGCACTGCTAAAAATTAAAAACAATAAGAATTTTATTTAAAAAAATCATTTTATTTAAGAATAACGATATATTTTATGATAATTGAATCTTAAAATCATACTATGCAGTACCTTTACAATGGCTAATCAAGAAAAAAGTCAAAAAATACCTTTTGAAATTGCTTATTTGTTATCATCACCAATATTTTTTTATCAACAGATTATTAAATTATAAGAATAATTATATTTTCTTACTAGCGATATTTTAATATTCTTAAATTTTTAAATTCAATTTAAGTAAAATTTAAGTTTGGAATTAGTTAGTTTATTGAATTTAAAACACTTTTTGTGGGTATTGAATAAGACTGAACCGCAAGACTGGGCTGTGCAACGCTCATAATGTGATACTAAAATATGATCAAATGCATGGTGTATTTGCTTTTTACGAATCGATTCTTTTATAGTCTTAAATTTAAGATTTGCGGATGCTAGATTGAAAAAGGTTAATAGAAATCTCTTTTTTGGTGAACTTTTCACTTCTGTTTTGTCGTCTTAAGCAGACACACTTATTTTATTCTCTAAAATCACTTTGAAATTTTAAAAACAATTATCTACCTTTGCCAGAAAAATAAAAACTTAAACTGGAAATTTAAAATCTAAAGCGCCAAGAATTTTGACGTTTAATAAATATTTTCCCTGTGTTATTAATATTACCCAAAATTTGCACCCTAGTGATCATGTAAGAGGATTGGAAATTTATGACTGATTTTTAAATAAATCTAAAGGGGATCATTCTTTTCACAAAAAAATGATTTGGTCAGATGAATGTCGAACAAGTTGCGGTATTTTTAGCCGACATAAAGTAAGACATTGGAACTCCACAAATTCCAACATGGTACCTGCTCATCAATTTTGCGATTTAAAATTTGGGGTAAGCGAAAAGGTTCTTTTATATTTAAATAACATAAAATAAATAAACTGTTGTATCGCTGTCCTGAAAAAAAATGTCGATAAATATCTGGCAATCATCCCTTTTTTGACACCACTTATGTTTTTTCCTTTATATGAAGTGATAGAGATTTACTTCTAAAAGATGATGTCCTTTCCTATAAGGATTTGCGAATAAAAAAGTATTTAAATATTCACTTTAAAAACCGTTGGATAGGAACATATAGACCTATAAGGTGGCCATAAAAATCTCCGGATTTGACACCTCCAGATTTTTTTTTCTTAAGAGGGCACTGGAAAATAAAATTTATAAACAAGTCAACTTTACCCGAAAAATTTTATTAGTGTTTTTTACGATTTCGACTTTTTGCATAGAAATATTTTAACCGGTAAAATGTTTACTTTCAAATGGAGTATGTATGTTGATAGTTTATTTTTCGTTAAACCACTTATAAAGCGATAAACTAAAAAAATCCTTTTCGGAGCACATATTTTTCGATATTCTTTATAATTTTCAATTTCCAAGCATAAGCTGCACCTGTGAAGTAATAAAATTGTGCAACAAGTTTTAAAAAAGGGTCAATTTCATACGTGTTGCCCCGATACTTTTTCTACGACTGCAGAAAATAAGGATTAATATGCGATTTTTATTATTTTTAATCTTTTAACTTTTGACAGGACTGTGTGAATATTTTTCATACGCCGCCGTGTGAAAAGTTTTCACACGCTTATGTCAAAAGTAAATGACTGAAAATACAATATTTTCATATGACAATATAAAATGTAATAAAAAATATATTTACTTAAATTGTAGTAAGATTAGTGGCGGTTGAATAGAAAGCATATTAATGTTAAAACCCTACTTTGAGCAAGCCATATTACTAAAGTTTAAGGTAACTCTACAAAAGACATAGGCATATGTGTATCTAATAATAAATCACAAAATAGATAATTTTAAATAATTTGTTTGTTCCTGTAACTTTAGTAGAACAATCTTTTTAAAAAAATAAGTTAGTAATATAAGTAATGTCTTACGGTAAATATCATGTTACTAAAGTTTACGGAATAAGTTACCTTTATTATTATTGGTAAAACGAACAAATGTTTAAAAACTACACTGTTCATGGTTGTAGTAACAGAGCACACTACTTTTTACTTAAAAAATCATGTTTTAAGTTAAGGATTTTAAGGGTAGTAGCCTCCGTCAAGATATATAGGTTTAGTATGTATTCTATTAACAAATAAAAAATTACAAAAGAATATAGGTTGACCCTATTACACCACAAAATATTATTTAAAATTCAGTACTTCCTATGACTTTAGTAATAGCTCGAAACTCTAGACAGACAGTATGTAGTGTGTTACTTGTTATGGTATAATATTAAGCTACTAAAGTCCAAGGAACAGTAAAATTTTGCCAATAGTACCGGGAAACTTACAAAAGGCTTATGTGTATTAGTTTTAGTATAAGCCGAAGAGACGTTGTTGATATATACTACGAAAATTGCAAGATTTGAAGAAGTGACATTCGTGCTGTTTATCCATCATTTTGACCAAACCAGACCCAACCTATGTGAAAAAATTTCACACAGTAGTATCATACATCATGTGAAATTAGTCATTTTCAGATCCTGTTTGACGTCTATAGCAGTCGTAGAAAAATGTACTAAAAGATGTGGATACCCAAACCCTAACATAAAATGTTCTGATTTGTAAAGGAATTACAAGTAAAATTGCTCAAATAAAAGCAAATCTATTTATAAAGATATACAAAGTGATTTTGAAAAGGTTATTGATGAAGAACGAATGAAGAATACCGATACCGATAATAGTAAGGAGCTTGAAGACGTTGATAATTTCGAGGATTCTTGAAAATCTGACATTTGCGATGATAAAATAGAAGAAAAAAAGTACCGCAGCATACGAAAAACAATTGATATTTTAGGTTTAATAAATAATAAATATTAAATAAACAATTTTTTAGTAATCAGATTAGTTATTGACAACTTTAAACACCTTCAAATGACAAACTTCGACCTATAATATTAGGTAGAAAAATTAATGACTTTGTAGAATACGCACTAGGCTAACGATTTTTGACTCTTATTATTTGCAACTTTAAGTACAATACGGGGCATTGCCATAAAAAATCTTAAGTATCGGAATGTTTTCTTGTAATATCAAGATAAATGATATTTTTGAAATTAAAAAAAGTTAAAAGTTATAAAAAATATCGAAAACTTCGTGCTCGAAAACGTATTTTTTTAAAATTTTTTACTTGATTTACAAACATGTGACTATCTCGGAAATTATTACTTGCTTCTTAGATCTTAGTAAAAACAGTCTTTTTAAAAACAAGTTACATAACTTCCGTCAAATTTCGCCGTTTAACGCAATCGGCCAAAGGGACCGAAGCGAAATTTCTAGCCTCGACCATAGGTGTACAAATCTGATCAAAAGTTTGAATAATTAATACATAGTTGGGAAAATTATTTTAATGAATTGACAGAATTTATGTTTTAATTACCTGTGTTTTCAGATTTCATCTCTTACATTTAATTTAGCAAAAAAAAAAAATCGAAAAATATGTAATGTAGGGAGTGTGCCTAAAAAACTTATTCGGAATTTTAAAAGTGAAAACAAATAATAAAGCTTGTTATTAGTTTTTAAAAATTTAATAGATTAGCAATCGGTTTAGTTTATAACAATGACCATAAATAAAATAAAAGTGAAATTAAAATAATATTATTACAGAGATTTAAATGTTCTGTTTAATTAAATATTTTTTCCACGACGTTTAATAACATGTTCATTATTCACTATTTTTGAATAGATGATAACACCTATTACTTTACCGGTGAGTAATAGTTCATTACTTGTGGGTCATTACTCAAGGTTTAATTATTCAAGTAATGTATGCCTAGTGACATATGTGACAGATATTAAGGTTGAAAGACTATCATTACGTTGCGGTGATATTACGTTGCAATCTTTATTTGATTCTCTAACGGGGGAAAAAATAGAATTTCAGTATTCCATCAAAATTTTTACCACCCATTATATTGTTATATATATATATATATATATATATATATATATATATATATATATATATATATATATATATATATATATATATATATATATATATATATATATATATATATATCATATATATTGTTTATGCAAAATGTTAAATATAAAACTATTCTCTCTCAATATAATAATGCAATAAATTTATATATATATATATATATATATATATATATATATATATATATATATATATATATATATATATATATATATATATATATATATATATATATATATATATATATATATATATATATATATATATATATATATACATATATATTGTTTATGCAAAATGTTAAAACTATTCTCTCTCAATTAATAAGTACGGCAAAATTTATGTGCCATGCAGTAAAATCATTGCCCTAGCTTAATTGAAAATTATGACCAATTACCTTTTATAATATATATTTATAATTATACATTATTATCTTCTTGATACAGACAGAAAAAAGCAATAAAAGGCAGCCATTCAAAATATGCATATCCCTGTAGGCGGAGCCTTCTTTTTTTACTCGCACTATCTCGAGCACGTTAATAGACTATAAACACCTATCGCTTTCACTTTTTTATTCATTGTTTTTTATCTATGGCTTTCACGGCTTCTACTGCAATGACGATTTCAGGGTACATTTCAGGGTACCGATCGACTCGAGGTCACTGAGAGAATCAGGTAGCAACCGGGAGAGTTACATTACTTGTTATTATCCATACTTTGCTTTTTAACTGCAAAAAAGTTAATTAATAAATAAATTTAGAAAATTTCATAATAAATATTTTATTTCTAAGCGAGATAATAATAATAATAATAAATGTAAGAGTTTTAGAGTTCTTTATTGCAAGAAAAACATTTTTAACCCCTAAATAATAACCCGAATTCACCATATACATAATCTAATGTTTGATTTTGGTTTTCTTATTTTGTTATTACCCTAATAAAATTTTTCGCCTGGCCTCGGCCTGTATACATTTTTTTTCTCAACAGGTAAAACGCAGTAGCCTATAAGCAAAGGTAACCAATATAATTTTAATTAGCAGAGGGTGAAGCTACGCAGTATCTGTACTCGATAATATAAAAGCTCTTTCTTTTATTTTACGTTTTTCCTAAAAAGTTCCTTTGCTGAAAGGCGTTCCATATGTTTGATGTTCTTTTGTACGGTTATCTAATGGTCTGAAAGTTTTACCCATATAAAATTTATTACATTCGCAAGAGCTTTTAAAAATAACAGTTTCTTCTGTATTGCCATTATTAGGTGTGTTTTATATTTGTGTTTAAAAGACCGTATAAATGTTTAATCTATTATTCTATTTTATCTTCTCTTCTCTTTATATCTTTTTGTTAAATTTTCCCTCAAAAACCAAGAATTTGTAGTGAAAATAAATTTGTATAATAATAAAAAACCCCTACATTAATAAAGCACCTGTTAAAGAGAGTTTTTGATTCCTAAAATTTATCAGCAAATCAGTTTTTTTTAATATTCTATGGTAAATAAATCGCAGTTCTATCAAAAAGACTTTTGTAAAGAATGTGTGCATTTTTAGCTGAAAAAAGGTACCTCTAAAACTGAACATTTTTTGTAAAATTAATAACTTAAACTTGTCCAGGAAACGAACCATTTTTTCAAAATGCGTAGAATGACTCAAAATTTTGACAGTAGGTAGGAAATAGTCCAAGGATTAAAATCTATATCATGCCAAAGGGCGCCTTTACCTTGGGGGTGGTGGCCAAACCATCTCGGAAGTGGACATTTTTTAACCACAGGAATCGATAAAAAAATGATCTCTAAGCAAAAAATGTTCTATGCATTTTTGTTTCTAAAATGCATACTTTTCGAGTTATTCGCGATCGATAGTCGGAGTTTTTTGTCGATAAAATTAACGTTTTTAATCGGTTTTTAGAAATAACTCCATAAGTATGCTTCTTATAAAAAAACTGTAAATAACAAAAATGTAGCTTTTAAAAAACAAATACCATAGTTTTTGTAATAGGGTATTTTCACTCAATTGATATTAATAATGTTGTGTGTAAAAATTAAAAGTAGAAACACAATTAAGCAAAACCTGCTAAATAACACGGAAAAATACAAACCCTTACTTTTCAATTTAAGGTTTAATTATCATTGTAATTTAAATAGCCCGCCACTCCCTAACCAATCAAATTCAACATGGATGCCAAGTCTGTTTAGGAACTATCGATATCGACAATCGTATCGATTTTAACGAAATGCTAAAATGCGAAATGCTTTTAGACTTTACACTAAAACACAGCCTGTAATAAAAATACCTTTTAGAGAAATAGGCTTTAATTCGCAAAACGTGACGTTCTGATAACATTGACAATTATTAATAACATAAATCAAAAAAGACAAATAATATAACCTCTAAACAATATATGGATAAAACATGTTTATACTAAAATTCACCCGGGGGCTATTTTTCTGTATAGTCTTGTAAATAATGTGGTTTGTTTTTTAATCTGGTTGATCTTCTCAGAATATCAGTATCACTTGTTGGCATATCATTTTCATTTACATCTTTACTAACAGATTGATTTAGGTCCTCAGATGAACTCGAATTTTTGTTATTTAAATTGGAATTATGATCTTCTGCTTTTTCTCCATTATGTTCTAAAGTAACATCTCCTCTAGGTGCTAAGTGTTTAGTAGCTACTGTACTTTCTTTTCCATTTTCATATCTGATCAAAGCGTAGTCTGGATTTGCTTGAATAAGGTCAACTTCTTCTGGGGTCAAATTTACTTCTGCGAACAAACTTTTTTAATAAGACTTTTTGCGAACTCTGTAACCATGAAGGAATAGATGTTCCACTAGTTGATCGACGTTGATAATTAAATAGACGTTCATGTGGAGTATTATTAGTTGCTGTACATAATAAACTTCTTACAGAATGTAAAGCATCTGGTAAAACTATTTCCCATTTAGTAGTGTCCATATTTCTAGTTTTAAGTGTTAAAGTAACTGCTTTCCATATTGTACCGTTGTACTTTTCAGCTTGTCCATTTCCCTCGGGATTATATGGCGTTGTTCTACTTGAGGCAATGCCTTTAGAATGAAAGGTAATTAATAAACTCCTTCGAAGTAAAACTGGTTCCACGGTCTGAATGTATATAAGCTGGCATTCGAAAAGACAGAATAAGTTATTTAGACATTCTATAGCAGTTTGACTAGATGTGTCGGTACACGGAAAAGCCCATGAAATCTTGAAAACTCATCAACTATCGTTAACATATAGCAGTTTTGGATGAACTAGGGATTGGACCTTTAAAATCAATATTTAGTCTTTCAAAAGGTGCCGTTGCTTTAATTAAATGCTTGTGTTCATCTTTTGTATAAAATTTAGGTTTAACTTCAGCACAAATTGGACATGCAGCTGTCATTTGTCTTATATCTTCTAGTGAATAAGGTAGATTACGAATTTTTACAAAATGGTACATTCTTGTTACACCAGGATGTGATAAAGAAGAGTGTAATTCAAACAATGTGTTTGTAATGCTGTTACAAATCCTTGAAAATGTATCTGCTGCAACATTAGATTTTCCAGGACGATAGATGATATCGTATTTAAAACATGAAAGTTCTAAACGCCATCGCATTATTTTTCATTTTTTATCTTGCTAGAATGATTACTATTAAACATAAATGATACCGATTTCTGGTCTGTTACTAATTTAAATTGTCTTCCAATCAAAAAGTGTCTCAACACAAGCATAGGCCTCTTTTTCAATTGAAGAATGTCTCCGTTCAGAATCTGTAAGGGTACGAGAAAAGAAAGCAACAGGTCTTCCCATTTGACTAAGAGTAGCAGCAATAGCAAAATCGGATGCATCTGTTTCGACAATTAAAATTTCTTTATCATCAATTGTCCACAGAAGGGAGTTTGCTATATCAGTTTTTAGACTTTCAAATGCAAAATTTAAATCTGTATTCATAGGAAAAGACTTACAATCCACAAGGCCACGTATTTTCTCCGAAAAATTTTTGATCCATTTTGAATAATGTGAAAACATCCCAAGTGCTCTTTGAAGACTTTTTAAATCTGTAGGAATTGGAAGGTCTAAAAGAGGTTTTAGTCGATCAGAATCAGGTTTCATTGTTTTATTTTCGATAGTATAGCCGAGAATATTTACTGATTGTTTATTAAATTTACATTTATCTTTATTTAAAGTAAGTCCATATTTTTGAGCTGCATCTAAAAATTTTTGTAAATTGATATCATGGTTTTTTTGGTTTTCACCACACACTGTGACGTCATCTAAGTATGCAAATACGCCTTGTAAATTTTCTTTTTGAATAACTGAATCAATCACTCTTTGGAAACAAGAAACTCCATTAGTGACCCCAAATGGAATTCGTCGAAATTGATACAATCGACCTTCTGCTTCGAAAGCTGTGTATGGTTTATCAGCTTCTTGAATAGGTATTTGATGGTATGCAGATTTAAGATCAATTGTGCTAAATATTTGATACTTTGATATTTTTGAAACTAACGACTCAATATTAGGAAGAGGATAGGCATCAAGTAAAGTAAATTTATTAATAGTCTGAGAATAATCAACGACCATACGACGTTTATGATTGTCACTTTTAGTTACTATTACTTGGGCTCTCCATGGTGAAATACTTTCTTCAATAATCCCTTTTTTAATAGATTTTGGACTTCTTGTTTAATAAATTGCTCATCTTTATCCGAATGCCTTCGAGATTTTGTTGCGATTGGGTAAACATTTTCACTAAGATTCGAAAATAAGTATGGTGGTTCAACTTTAGCTTCAGCTACACAACAGATTGAAAGTGGTGATTTGGATCCTCCAAACGATATTTCAATGGATTTATGTTGTTTCATAATGTCGTGACCAACAATAATGTCCGCGCAAAGATCTGACAAAACTAAAACTTTTATTTGATTATATCTTTCATTTTCAATTTGAAGATTTACTAAACAATAGCCCTTAATTTCTGATGAACAGGACATAGAAGCCATCGAAACTTGCCCTTTAGTTATAACAATTTTTAATTTATGTTTAATTGCAAACTCCTGATTTAAAAAGGTATCTGAACTCCCAGTATCTATGAGCGCTTTAGCATCCATGTTATTGATAGAAACGTTTATTACTGCTTTTGAAAGAGTAATGGGTGTTTTAGATGATGAAGCTATTACAAAAGTTGTTGCAGAAGTGGGTTTTGTTTGGTTTAGATTTGTAGATTTCATGCACATTTTCACCCAGTGACCCCTTTTTTGACAGTTTTGACAAATAGCATTTCTCGCCGGACACATGGAACGTGGGTGTCTAGCATTTCCACAAAAATAGCATGTTTGAAAAGATTTTTGATTCTTAGAATAAACAGAAGCTACATTTGTTTCTTCTAGGCATGTCCTTTGGGCATTTTCTCAATACCTACAGCAGCACACCAGGCTTTTCTCCTATCGTCTTGTTTTTGAAGAGAAAAGAATATTTTTAAAGATCCTAAACTCGGCCGGCTTCTGGTTTCGCAAATAATAACAATACACTTTTTTTCATTTTGAATAAAATAACGGAAATTTACTCGTAAAAAGGGTTCATATCAAGGAAAGTTTGGCGATAATAATAACTATAGTAATAAATTGGAATATTTGGAAAGAACACACACTATTTACAAATTAAGGTGGGTTCAAACAGAAATTTAATTTAATTTAGCATTTAATTTTACTTAATTTAAAAAGTTAAATCAACGGTTTCATATTGAGACGTTCATACAAATGACCGAATTTAAGATTTAATTTAAAAGTTGGCCAACTTTTATCTTTTAGAACTAAATTAAATTAAATGATCGGTAATGCGCATGCTTGAGAAATCAGCTGGCAATTAACACCGAATTTTTTGACTTTTGAAGTATTTCAATATTTCAATTGACAGCACAAATAATAATCAGCTTGTTGTTTACCTGTTTTTTGTTAGTTAGGTTGTGAATTTTTATTTAAATAAAAATAAAATGACATGTTTGTTTTGCGCAGACGCAAATAGACATATTTTATTGGTTAAATTTAATATTTTTAAGTTTCATAAATTTTTGTATGAACGAAGGTGGTAAAAATAAAATTAAACCATAAATTAGGTTAAATTAAAATTAAATTAAATTTCTGTTTGAACCCACTTTTAGAAATTATTAATAAATATTAGAGGTTACAGGTTATACAGGTTGACATTGACAATATGACAATTGACAGGAAACGCCAACTTTGTAGATGTTGCGCATATCGATATTTGATGACAGGCGTATCGAATAACAAAAGCTGACAACAGAGCAGAAATTCCACCAATAGAAAATTTAGGGCTGTGACGTCACGGGCCTACAAAATTCAAACTTAAAATTGATTTTTAAGGCGTTTCCGGAGGCCAAAAAAATCGGTAAAAAATATTTTTGGCCTTTATTTTCATGTGGCTTTGCAATAAGCTAATAAAAAAATCATGAAAAACGCCTATTGCTGTGGGACCAATACAAACCAAGTTGTGGTTTGTTACAGGTTAAGTGGTATTCATCAAACACAAAATTCCAGAGTTTTAAAGGCAAATAACGCAAATTCTAAAAATCTTCAAATACAACCGTCTAACTACCACCCTTTTTCAATTCTCCTTATCTATGTATCATAAATACATTCTAAAATTTTAACCGATTTAAATTGATTAATTTTGAAAAAAATGGAGCTGCAAGGGAAAGTCAAATTTCAGAATTTTATTAAAATATGAATTTTCTTTAAAATAACTCAAAAACTGATGGAGATACGTAAAAATTACTTGAGTATCAAATTATAGCTTTTTAAATTAAAAATATTTGGCTTTTTTAAAATATACTGTATGATAAAAATTAAGTGAGATATAAACGTTTAAAACGTGTTTGTATAGACAAGCACTACCTTGTTTCAGCCTTTTAAACTCACCCCTTTAAAAAAGTAAGGGTTTTAAATAGTTTTAATGTAAAGGACCTTACAGCCCTCAGAAAAACCAACAAAATGGTTTTTTAAAGAGTTTTTTATCACAAAAACAATTTTTTGGAGCATTCCAAAAGCAATTAGATTATTTTTTTGTACTCTTTTTTGCATTGTAAGATTGTAAGGATTATTTGGATTGTTAAGATTAAAAAATTCCAAAATTAAATTAGTTATACATTTCAGCAGTCACATTTTTTAATTACAACTCTGTGACAATATGCTAATTTTTCTAAGGTAAACATTTTTTTTTCTTAAATCATAATAGGGTTGATTTTCAAAGGTTGAAATATATTAAATTTCACAGAATTAAATACCTATTTTTTAATTTATATGAGCCTAATTTTATGTGACTTAAGCTTTAATATGAAAGCTTTAAAGGTTTTTGCAATAAGGGGTAGTTTTTATCCCTAAAAAATAAAAAGCGACCTTCAGCATAATAGAGATTTTGAAGAGGAAGGTAAGTTAAGCTTGATCCCAAATTTTCATGCAAAACACTGTAATAACATACTAATTTTTTAGGGTAAAAAATTTTTAAAATCATAATAAGGGTTGATTTTTAAGGGCTTAAATGTTGCAAATAATATTTAAAAAAAAAAAAACAAAATACTACTTTTAACTTATTTGAGTCGAATTTTACTCATCTTATGCTTAAATGTATAGTTTTATAGGTTTTGGCAATGAAGGGTAGTTTTAAAAAAAATTGGAAGGTTTTGCACCTTTTTCAGCTTCGTTTTCTGGACTAAGCAGGCGCTGCTTAATATAACCGTTGATTGAGTAGTGTTTTGGGGAAGATACATAAGCTTATGGGAAGTAAAAAGACCGACAAATGTTTTAGTCGCTTCGAGCGCTAGCATCGACCATCTGTTTAGCAAAACATAAACTAAATAATGACTTATTGATTTATTTAAAGAAATATAAAAAAGATTTCTGTAAAATTTTTATAAACCAACGCGTATGCCTCGTAAACGTAACTTACCATCGAAAAGCCAACGTTGTCAGATGTTGTGAAACTGAATCCCTTGTTCATTCTCATGAAATTCTTTTACTGGCAAAAGACTATGAAACTAAAGATTCCATTGATTATCTAAAAAGATCAAGTGAAATTCTGAGCAATGTCACAATGTTTATGCTTAAACATTTTAATGCAATTTTTGATAAACATAAATGTGAATTTGGGATAAAAAGTACAATTGGGGAACAATTATTATTCAATATAGAAGGCGTTTACGGTAATTGGTAAAATTCATGCAAAAATCACAAATTGTATATTGTTGATATTTTTATTAATATAAAGGTGTTTCGAACATTACGATGGGAAATTGAAAGTTTAGCAAAAACAAAAAATTAGGCAGTAAAACCTACGAAAAGCCCCATAGAAAAATTAATATTTTAACGTCTTAAATTACCACACGTGCACGCGATTACTTTTAAGATACAGGGTGTTTTGAGCTTTTAAAAATAACCAATGTTTTTTTTTGTAACTTAAAAGCAAAAGCCCGTTACGGAGTTTGTGTAACACATTCTTTTAATAAGATTTTGTTTTTTTATTAGATTTAAAATTACACGTTTTTTGTTCTTATGACGCTCAAAGACGAAACGTCAGATTTTAAATTTGATAATACTAACTTGAAGGGGGGAAAGAGTTTTATAAAAAAGGGTCATTTAATTTTAAATATTTCTTTAAATAAGCACAGGAAAAAATAAAACGATTTTACAAAATTTCTGTTTCGTCCGGTTAATTCTCGAAGTGTACGGAATTTTTCAAATTTCAGAGAGGCATTTTATTGGTCATAAATTTGCGCAACTTTGCCCCCATTTACTTAACCGACCCTGTATCTCCTGTGGTTACCGAGATCCCCATACTTCGACACGAATTAAAATCATCCTGCAATCCTGTATAAAACAAAAAAGTTTAAAAGCCTATGTAAATTTTAAAATTATTAATTCAATTTTAATAAGCAAATAATATTCAGACTTATGACCATTTTTTTTGTTAGATGAGGGCTAAAAACTAACAGAAAAAATAATTTCCCAGATTCCTAAAACAAATAGAATTATTAAATAAATCGAAATATCATGTATTTTTTATTTTAAATACTTATTTCACTTCAATACTCCAATAATTATATTTATTTAAATTAAGTTTTGTCATGTCATATTTATTCGAGGTTTTATTATTAGGTATCTTTATTACATATTTATATGTTTTGTATAGAGTTGTATAGAGAAAATATTTTTAATAAAGAATAAAGTTTTCGTTATTTATAAATTTTAATTGTTTTAATAAATATGTTTTCTTAAACAAAATTTGATTTATAGAAAGAACTAGGTAAATGATGTTGGCGTTAGCATCCTATGCAGTTTTAATTTTTGGAGTGTTGGTTTAGTGAGAATAAAGGACTAGTTTCTTTGTGAACCTTTTTATTTTTTGCGACTATTGGGCTAAAAATTGTAGCCTCAATAAAGGGCTTAATAAATACGTCCCAAAAAATAAAAAGATACACAAGGAAACTAGTAATTAGTCCTTTTATTCTTTATTCCCACTAAACCAACAGCTCAAGAAAGAATTACTTTTGGAGACACTGTGCTGTACCGTTAAGGTAAGATAAATCTTTCATCTTAATATTTTTCTCAAAAATATAGGCACATAGCTGTTAAAATCAAAAAGTTAAAGGGTGGACTTTTAGGCGGGTCACCCTGTACCTAGAGCTGAACCCAATCAACGGTAAGCATAATTAAAAAATAGCTTTTAAATTTATCAGTCTTTTCTTTTCTTCTCAAACTGAAAATAATTAAATAAAAAATGTATATAAGCACACAATAATTATACATGGTTAATATCTCGTAAAGGGTAAGAAATTTCTTTAGATCTGGCAACGCAGTGTGTAGCGACAAAAACCCGATTCTATTTTAAGTCTTTAATAAAAAATTAAAACCCAGACCACCACTTAAATTCGGCCGTTGTTTACACAAACGCCGTAAATTTTATTGGGGCAGCGCCAATCGATCACGCTTTTTCGGAATCACTCAGCATCAGTCCTCACTCAAAAAGGACGAAAGATGCTATTTGCATTGGTTTAAGAAAGATAGAAATAATTTTTGTCGCGAGCCACGTTTGTTTTCATAGGCATTAGGCATCTTCCCAAAACACTACTCAATCAACGATATAACATATTATAAGCCATCCCTTTTCGAAAAATCAGATTTTTAGCCTTAATACGATCGCGGTACTTTTTTAATGTTAAATTTTATCAATTTTTTGGACTTTTTCCTGCAAAAAATTCACCGATAAGGTTTTAGAAAAAATCATTATATTTTGTTTTTTAGTGCTTTACAGAGGTCGCATCGCGATTAAATTACAATCAGAGCTGTCGGTAATTGAAATAAAATAATTAAAAAATCGTATTCGATTACTTCTCAGTAATTGAATTACTTTAATTCAATTACTTTCCGGAAAAGGTAATTGTATTTGGATTCTCAATTAATAGGATAATGTAATTGTAATAAGTAATTGATTTTTCAAATTCTAAGTAATTCAATTATGTACTTATAAAGTAATTCGATTACTTATAATAAAATTGAGTTACTCAGAAATTAATTAATTACTTATAAATACCCAATAAATAATTAAATAACTACGAAAAATTCAATTACCTTGCTTTATGGAAAAGCTGCCGGAAATTTGGCCAGCCTGAAAGTGAATCTTGAAACAGGGCAGGCCGCTTTGAATCCGGCGAACGCCGCCTTGGCGCCGATTTTGTATTTTCGATTGATGGTTACCGCCAACGTTTTTATTCTTTAATTGTGGGGAAATCTGGTAAGGTTAAGGGTAGGAAAAATTTTTTAAAGTCATTTAATGTTGAACTTGCCGAGAAAGCAGTTTAAATAGTGTGACGTGCGCGTATGATGTATATTAGCCCTTAACTGGTGACTATACGTCTCACAGACTCCGCATGATGGTTTACGTGTCGGCATTCCCACCATAAATGTGTGGCCCGGCGCCGTTCCGTGTACCTTCATACCCTTCAGTGTTCTTACAGATGCCTTAGAGAGAGATACGTCCTTCGACTCATTTTTCAGTTATTTATATCTCGGAGTCTAGTAGACGCAAGGTCACTATTAGTGTAATTAAAATATGGCTGGTTGCCGCCCGACTGTAAGTGCGTTAGACGATGATTTTGAGGAAGTTTGCACAAAATGGTATAATGAGGCGAACAGTGATATAAGTGATGATGAAGTGGAAGAAGAAAACTGTATAGACAGTGATCATTTAACGGACAGTGAACAAGAAATTAGTGAAAATGAAGTAGAACATGACTCGGAAACGACATCTAGCGAAGACCAGGAAGAGGACGTCGATTCCGGTTATTATTACTATGGATAAAATAGATTTAAGTGGAGTAAAAAAGAGCCAACCAGAAACGTCCGTACGCCTAGTCATAATATAATTGTACTTCCATCATTGCATTCACATGTAGAAAAGTCAGAGAGTCCTGTTTATTATTTCAATAAAATGTTTTCGCCAGATATGTATAGTCTTGTTGTCAAGGGAACTAATGAAAAACTCGCAACTTTTCGGCCAAAATATAAAAAATATAATAAGGAAAAATCCGAGTTAGCAGATACCGATGAAATAGAATTCAGAGCTTTTTGGGACTGCTTCTCTATACTTCTATTTACAAGTCAAATCATGAGGATGTACGAAGTCTTTTTGCTACGAACGGAAAGGGAAGACCCATATTTCGAGCAGTTATGTCACAGAAGCGTTTCCTAGTCCTAATGGCTGCTCTAAGATTTAACGATGCCTCGGACCGAGAACAAAGGGCAAAGGATAATCCTGCTGCTGCTATCCAAGAATTTTTTGATATATTTGTCCGCAATTCAAAAAAAACCTATAAAGTTGGAGCCAATGTGTGCGTAGACGAGATGCTTGTATGCTTTAGAGGAAAATGTCGTTTTAAAATGTACATGCCGAACAAACCCTGTAAATATGGGATAAAAATCTTATGCATGACTGATGCACGAACTGGGTATTTACACAACGCCTACATTTATGCTGGAAAAGGTTCGGATGGATTTTGCTTGACAGACGAAGAAAGAAGAATGAGTATACCTTCTCAAGCAGTAATTAGACTAGTCAAACATACTTACAATACTAATAGAAATGTGACTGCCGACAATTGGTTTAGTTCAATTGAGTTAACGCATCATTTACAAAAAAATAAACTTACCTACGTCGGCAGAGTTAGAAAAATAAAAAGAAATCCCATCTTAGTTTCTTCCGCAACGCAATCGTAATGAAGGTGATACTTTGTATGGATTTACAAAAAACATAACACTTTTATCCCGTACAACTAAGAAAAACAAAGCTGTAATAATAATTTCCTCTATGCATCACTCCATAGAAGTCGACAGAGATAATGGATTACCAGAAATAAATTCTTTTTATAATTTGACCAAAGGGGTGTAGATGCGATGGATGAAAAGTGTGTAAAATATTCCTGTAGCCGCAGAACAAGAAGATGGCCCATGGCTATTTTTTTTAGAATAGTAGACATATGTGGCGTTAATTCCTATATTATGTTTAATTCTATACCGACAAATAATTGGACTAGATTCAAGTTTATAGAAACCCTGGCAGATGAACTAGTTTCCGCACATTTACATAGAAGGTTTGAAATGCCAACCATACAGAGGCAACTGAAACAACTGATTGGAAGTATTCTTGATGTTCCGGAAAATAAGGCCCATGATGAAGAAGAAAAGCTTGAAACAAGAAAATATTGCCACATCTGCCCATCCAAATTAAGAAGAAAGACTGCATATTTATGCACCAAGTGCCAAAAACTCGTTTGCTTGCAGTGTTCTCGAAAAATTTGGTAAAATTGTACCAGGGTGGAGCAAGACTAATTTTTTATAGTCTATGTTTCTGATTTGCAGGTTTTTTGTAGAATTTATAATTTGCGTTTTTCAATTTTTTTTATATAAAATATCTTTATTATTAACGATATATTATGTTAATTTGCATTTGTTTGATTTTTTTTTTAAATATGCCTTATTTTATTTTGTATAACAAGAAATTTATTAAACTTTAATATTTTTATTTTAACACTTGGAATTTGATTGTTTTTTTTCAATAAATTTAAAAATACAATGACAATGTTGTTTTATTAATTAAAAAAATGTTTTTACAAAATATTTTTTAATAGCTTTAAAAAAAAACGCTTTTTTTAGGTAGGAGTCTGTCAGACTCATGGTCACCATTTATGTAATTAAAAATAGGGTCACCACTTAAGGGTTAGTATAAATATTTTATTTGTTTAGGGTATTGTGTTTAATATATGTGGTGATTTAAATAGAGTTATTGCTAAAATATTTAATTACTTTTAGTTTTAATTGATAATTAATTTACTTTTAACAAACATGCTAGTAATTGGTAATCATAATTTACTACTACTTAGAGGAGTAATTGGTAATTGTAATTGAATTACTTTTTAAAAAGTAATTGCGACAGCTCTGATTACAAATAAATTTAAGTTTTATATTCCAAAAAAAGATGTTTATTCTTAATAAGACTTTTCATATAGAAAACAGGAAAAAGTTAACTTTTGTACAGATTTTGGTTTTTTATGTTTCATGCACCATTTTACAAAAGATGGTACTGGTGATTTGCTATTACATTTTGAGTACTAAAACAGCTTCTGTCATGATCTGTAAACTGTTTTTATATATTATTAACAAACGTTTATGCCTTTGGTGCGGGTTGCTTAGATGAATCGATATCTTGAAGGAGTAATATAGATTATCAGCATCGTCCGCCGAGAATCGAACGCGAATATTTATGGTAATCTTATTGTTAAACTTCTTCGAAATTTAATCCTGTATACCCTGGGTACCGATTGAAATCTTACTCCTCTGCGAATTTGTTAAAACGACAAAAAATTTTAACTGACAAAACATATTTTTTCCTGTGTGTTTGTTTAAATTTAGAAACTGCTATCTCTTGGGTGATGTATTGGAATTCCGAGCGATGCTTTTTGCATTTCCCGTAAGTTATTTGTTTAAATAATGGTTTGTGGACTCTGATAAATGTCAAGATTTATAGGATTTTCGTTCATGCTGCATGCGTTTGTAGTGTGATTAAAGAAAATATATAGTTTGTGGAAAAAAGCGTGAATTATGAGTCATAACTTCAACACCAATTAAAATAGAAATAGTCTCAATTTTGGAGAGTTTTTAAGCTTAATGCAAATTCTGTACATTTATAAGATGATAAATTTTAAAGCCATTTTAGTTCCAAGAAGCTAAAAAAGTATATGTATGCATCTAAAATTTAATTTTTTTACGAACATTTATAAAAATAATAATTAGCGTTTTGGATTCTCTTTTTAAAGAGCTGTGGATGCAGAAAGGTCATTTCAAATAAATGACGTTATGTTTCGTATACTGTTGTACTAAACATAAGCTTTATGGTTAGTTATTTAGATGTATACAGGGTGAGTATTTTAAAGTGTTACAACGTGATATGTCGAAAACAGTTTAAATTACTTTAATAAAATTTTGGTGACATAGTAAGTACTTCTCTTTCACTCGAATATAAATCACTGATTTTAGTTAATAAATAAAACTAAAATAAATAAAAAAGAAATAGTCCCAAGTTCAGAAAGTTTTTAAGCTTAATGCAAATTCTGTACATTTATAGATGATAAATTTTAAAGCCATTTTAGTTCCAAGGATCTAAAAAAGTATATGTATGCATCTAAAATTCCATTTCTTTACGAACATTTATAAAAATAATGATTAGCGTTTTGAATTTTTTAATTAGAGAACTGTAGGAGCAGAAAAGTCATATTAAAGAAATGACGTTCTGACTCATATACTTTTGTAGGTACTAAACATGAGCTTTATGGTTTAATTATTTAGATGTATACAGGGTAAGTATTTTAAAGTGTTACAACGTGATATGTCGAAAACAGTTTTAATTGCTTTAATAAAATTTTGGTGTAGTTGTAAGTACTTCTCTTCCACACTGATATAGATAACCGATTTTAGTAAATTTATTATGACCAAAATTATTGACGCGAACTTATCCGAATCAACTAACCAAAAAAAAAAGTTTAGTAATATACAATAGTTTGTTTGGCTTCCTTCCGATTAAATTGTCCTAAAAATCTATTCTTTCCTCTATTAAACAAGTTATTGTGCGTAATTAAACGAAATTATTTGAATCTGTTAATTTATTTTATTTTTTTTTACTTCTCAGATTAATAAAATCTACTATATTAAAAATTTCGGTATCTTGACGGATCTTATAGAGTAAATTTAATTACCATACTATCTATTTTTACAGCCGTCTATAAAAATAATGCTACTGTTTAATTGTTTAATTGTAATAATAAAATAGCTCTTTAACAAATAAGCATCTTTATTAAAGCTGGGTACTGACTAGAGCAATTTTATTCACACGAATGGTTTACGCGTAAAGTAATTGCGCGCAAATAAATCTGTTTGCGAAAATATTTTGTTTCATTAAAAATTTTGCACGCAAATTTTTAATCCAGAATTTGTGTAGAAATGTTTCGAAAGAGACGTATAATTGTTGCAAGCGCGGCGTTTTTAGTATTAAATAAAGCAAAGAAAAAAGAAAAAAGGGAAAAACGGTGGTGGATTACGAAATTATACCAAAGAAGACAATCATACAATGGATTTGATTTATTAACTGATCTGAAATTACAAGAAATGAGCGGCCATTTCCAGAATTTCATTCGAATGTCATCTGAAGATTTCGAGTTTTTGATTAACGCTATTGGACCTAAAATTTGTAAAATAGATACCAAATTAAGAAAAAGTGTTAGTGTACAAGAACGCCTAGCCGTTACTTTGCGCTTTTTAGCTACGGGAGATTCATATACAAGTTTACAGTATTTGTTCAAAATTTCTAAACAGCTTATTTCTGTTATTGTACCTGAAGTATGCGAAGCATTGATTGATGCGCTAAAACAGCAAATAAAAGTAAGTAATGAAATATATATTATTATTTATTAACATAAATAAGTATCTCAAAACAATACAAACTGTGCAATAAGCAAAACAAAACTGAAAATGAGAAAATGTCTTTTTACTTATAATTCCGTAAAAACATCATTTATGTCTGGCATGTCGAGTAAAGAAGTATGATGGATGGGGCTTTGTGAATTGCCGTGTGACTCGGAGTAAATGGAGCTAGGTGTATGTGGAGGATGTGAAGTAGATGATGTATAGGTAGTTGAAGGGTATGATGGATTTATGGATGACATATCATACTTTCCTATATCTGCAGCATACAAAATCTGATTTATCGCGTTCTCAACTTCAACACGTGTCCGGTGACTATACGTTTTCAACTTGTTTCCTACATGTCTTCCGTAAACATAACATGGATCTTGGGGTTCTTCAGGAAGAGCCATACTTTCCTTTAAAATTCGATAAGCTTCTTCAGCTCTCTCGTCATCAACTTTCTTACCAGCATTCTTTCTTTTTTTTGACTGTCTAGGGCGTAGAAGAGACTCAGATTCTGTTTGAGTAGTAGGATCAGATTTTTCGGTTATGTTTGAAGTTTCATTTGACTGTTCACTATTCTCCACTAGAGTTATGTTAGTGGTTTGTGTTTCATTATTTTCTGCAAAAGGTGTTTGAACCTCTTCCTCCCCACCCTAAAAAAAATGAAATAAGGTTAAGAAATCTCTAGTAGTATGATTTTATTTATCCAAATACAGTTTTGTTGTCTTAAAAAACAAATCACTACAATCCCTGTAAAAACGTCTTTTATTAACTTTAAACTTCATTAGTATTATTAATAAATTTTGTTTATTTTTAGATACCTCATTCACAAGAAGAGTGGTTGGAAATTTCAAAAAAATATCTTGAATTATGGAATTTTCCGAATTGCTTGGGGGCGGTCGATGGCAAGCATATCTTATTACAAGCACCCTTCAATAGTGGTAGTGACTACTATAATTATAAATCGTTTCCTAGTATTGTGTTGTTAGCCTTAGTTGATGCAAACTATAACTTCATTTATGCTGATATTGGTTGCCAAGGCCGAATTTCAGACGGCGGAGTTTTTAAACAGAGTAAATTGTGTAAGAAGTTGACAAGTATGGAATTAAATCTACCGGAGAACGCGAGATTACCAGGACGGGAACAGAAAATTCCCTTTGTTTTTATTGGAGATGAGGCATTTGCCTTATCTCCTAATTTTATGAGACCATTCTCAGGAACTTTTCATAAGGGATCTCCAGAACGTATTTTTAACTACAGGCTTAGTAGGGCTCGTAGAGTAGTGGAAAATGTATTCGGAATCATGTCTGCTGTATTTAGAATACTTAGAAAGCCTTTACTAATACAGCCGGAAAAGGCCAAATACATCGTTATGACAGCTGTTTATTTACACAATTTTTAAGAAGGAATAATAATTCCAGAAATTTATATACACCACCAGGAACATTTGACAATGAAATCAATGGAGAACTTATAGCAGGTAGCTGGAGGCAAGGATATGATGCTAAGACTTCATTAATTAACATTAAAAAAATACCTAGAAGATCATCTGTAAATGCTCAGCAAGTTCGAGAAGAATATGTTTCTTACTTCATCAGCAATGGAAGTGTGCCATGGCAAGAACAATATGCATAGACTATATATATTGGCATTTAATAAATGTAATAATTTATAATTCCTCATAAGTTATATTTATAAGTAAATAACTACTAGTACTAACCTCAGTGTTGACCGTAGCTGTAGGCTCATCTTTATCCCATAAGAATTGAAATCGTTTAAATGCATACCATTTTGATATATATATTTCTTCAGCACCTAGTAAGTAAATAAAAATTGGTTTGTAATTAAATTTTTCTTTTTTATTTATTTATAGTTCAATTTATACTTACCCTTACCCGTCCCTACGCTTTTCTTTCCTTTTGCTTTCTCTCTACGAAAAGAACCTAACAAACTGTTAATTTTTTGCTTTACGTCCGAAACATTGATTTCTAAATTATTAGCTATCATATCCCACGCGTCCACTTTTTTATTTCTATGAAAATGTAAGGGATGTTTTGAGTTCCATAAAATGGGAAACTTTTCATATTCGTCAATTAATTTTAGCGCAAGTTCATTACTCCATTCCATTTTAATGCACTCGATATACTAAATTTTGAGATAAATTTACAACTCGCTTTTACGCATATGACCATAAACACCCAACTAAAAATATCGTCCACACTGAGCCTCTTACGCGCACGAAAACCCTTTTATCTTTTCCAAAGACCGACAAGAAGCGGATCACGTTCGTACGAGTGAAAAACGTACGCGCACGTATGTTCGTGTGGTATTCACTTGAGCATTTTTGCGCGTAAACCATTCGTGTGAATAAAATTGCTCTAGTCAGTACCCAGCTTAAGTGA
>JAHBCN010010952.1:0-30262 GCA_019359885.1 Listronotus oregonensis | reverse complement strand
GTTTAAAAAGGGTTTTAAAATTTTAAAAGGGGTTTATAACCTCTTTTAAATTAAAAAAACAAATATTTTCTTATTTGGGCCTTGATTGGCGAACGTCTTTTTTTGTAAACAATAAAATTTTAAAATTTAAAGAAAAACTGAACAGATATTTTACAGAAAGGGGTTCCAAAAAGCTATAACGTTAATACCGTGTTACAACAAAACTACACGTAACAAGTTAATTGAAACAAGTGAAAACAAAAACAATGAAAAGTGGCTAATAATATTTTTCAAAAAAGAAATGTAAAATAACGACCTAAAATTAAAAATATTGTCATATTTCTCACCATATTAACGATATTTTTTAAATAGTCCTAACCCCCTATAAATGGTTGATTTGGTATGTGAATTCTCATCAACATCCCGAAAAAGATTTGGTTTTCAAAATTTGGTTTTCCCAGGTGTGGTTTTTAAAATTTCCGAATTTCAAATTTTGTAACCATTTTTTTGAAAGTATTTGTTGGGTTGTTCGGAAATTTCAAAAACTTTCCAGCTTTTAAAATTTTTATTTTGCCAATTTCTAATATTTTATTGTTTACAAAAAAAAAAGGCCCGGGGGTCAAAGGAACTGGGAAAAAATTTTTTTTAAAAAAAAGGGTTATAAACTCTTAAATTATAACATGTTATACATTGTTAAAATCAGAATAAGAAGCACTATTTGGCTGCGTAAAAATCCAATATGGCGTCCATATGAAAAAATAAAGTTGATGATGATTTTTAAAAACCCGAAACGCGTAGAGAGCAAAAATTGTTTTACTCGGTCATATTCTACTGCTTTGGCTGAAGGGATTTTATAGATTTGAAAAATTTTCACTCATAAAAAAAAATATGGCCGATTTTGCAGGCTGCATGTTTCATGTTTTTCAAAATTTCTCAAAACCTGGATAGATAAAACCATGTAATAAACGGGATTAGCTTACTAACATGAGATTGTCCAAAACTTTCCCCTTTTAACCCATTTTTCTATCTATCGTGGTTTCCAAGGTCCCCATTCATTCCACACCAATTTGGGACACACTGTATTTATAAAGAGCAATTGTTATGTTATATGTAATTTATAATAAAGTTTAACAATGTATCCATCAGGTTGTTTTTAACATAATAAACGCCTGGAGAAAAAAATGTACGTAACACAATCCAAAAGTATGATTTTTACGGGATTCGCAGGATTCAGGACTTTGCCTGACGTTCTGAAACTTCCTTCCTCATCCACGTAAAATGTTGGAACTTGAACGTAATTACTATTTTGCTTTTTAATTAAATTGATTATTATCTATGACATTTGTTTTTTGGGAAAATTCTTCTCAGTATCTATTATATTTAGCGGAACACTGGCGCACAGGAAGCAGTTCTAATATATTTGTGAAGCTTTGTTCAAAAACTCATGTCAACCATTATTTATATCAAAAATAATTTAAACACCTTTTTCTAATTATATATTAAATTATAGTCAGCATGCTATCTAAACCAAAGGAAATTTGATTTTAAAAAATATGGTGCAAGTTATCGGAATGGATACAGAAAGCGCACACCTCTGTCTGCTTGTCATTCTAAGGGCCAAGCTCCCACCATGTCTTTCATTAATAGAAGTTTAAAACCACCGTACTGCCTAATTAAAATTTCTGGATGGCATGGGAACACAATTGGTTCCTTTTTTTTGGGGGGCCGGCGGCTATGTAAAAGGTGGAAGGCGTAACCCTAAGAGAAATCCTTTAAAATATCGTGTATAACAAAAATTTTTTAAAAAAAGGGCCCAAAAAAATCGTTAAATAAAAGAAAAAGAAATTACTTTCCCCAAGTATTGATCTTGAAGAAAAATAAAGTTTTATTTACATTTTCTACATGAGGGAAAATAAATAGTTAGAAATTCAAAATGCTTTTTGCCTGTTAAAAAATAACAGGAAAAAAAAAAAATGCGTTATTACGAAATTTTTTGGAACCCTATGATTTTTTTTTGTAAAACCTCCATTTTTTCCCCCCACAGAAAACACGAACCTATAATAAAACATTATGCCAAATTTTCTTTAATTTTTTAAAAAAAACCCCAAAAAATTGGAGTTTTTTTAAAAAATTTAAGGTTTTTTTTTCTTAAGCAATTTTTAAAAATTTTTTTAAGAACCGGGTTTGAAAAAAATTTTTTGCTTAAAAATAAATTAAATATCTAGCGAATATTCACAATACGACAACAAATTATATTATTTCTGGAAATTTTTTCAGTCTCATGAAAAATTTTAAATATTGGTTTTTTTTTTAAAAATTTTTTAAAAACCAAAGTAAAATTTTTGGCTTAATTTAAACTCGGGTGGTATTGGTAAAAAAATTTTACCCCAAAAATGTGTTTTCTTGTAAGTACCTTACAAGCAAACACCCCCGGCCCCAAAGCAAACACCTTTATAATTCATTTTTTTTAAAAATTCGTTTGTAGTGAAAAAAAATACTCCTTTAAAAATTTAAAATAGCTTACCCTTTTATATAATGTTAATTTGTTTTACTATAATTGATAAAAAATTATAATTTTTTTTAAAAAATTTCCAAAAAAAATGCTGTCAATATATTAAAAATTTTCCCCAAAAATTCCTTTTTGGTTACCTCCAAAAAAAATTTTTTTTTAAAAAAAACATCAATTTACATTTCAAAATTTTTAAAATGTGTGAAATTTTGAACAAAAAAAAAAAATTTAAATGGTCTAAAAGAAACTTCTTTTAATATATCAATTTTTCAACAGTTCATTTTGGTTTCCCCAAAATACCCGTGGTTTTAAAATTTACAGGTGTTACAAAAGAATCTGTAATCAAAAGCAAATATCGACATTTTTGCACATTTATAAAAAATTTTGGGCCTATTTTTAATTTATATTTTACAAATAAAATGATTTTTGGGCCAAAAAAAAATGTTTTTTATTTTAAACAAAAATAGCAATTGTTTTTTAAATTTATACACACCTAAATGATTCCCAGCTTCATTAAAAAAAAAATTTTTTGAAGCTTCAATTTTAGTATATGTTAAAAACTAAATTTTTCTTTAAATTGGGCCTGAAAATTTTTCTTAATTTTTTTTCTTTTATACCTATAGGTAGCATAGGGGAAAAAATTCTTTACAGGCGACTTGGGGGTTTAATTTTATCGGAATTTCATATTTTTCATAATAGTTATTTTTATAATGTCCACAGTGGCTACCTCGTTTTCTAGAAAATTTGCCGTAAAAACGCAATGTTTGCATGTTTTGGCACATCGTTTACGGGTTTAGGGATTAAAGGGGGGTTAACCATCTAATAATCCGGCACCTACGGTACCTAGTACTAAGGCCTCCACAAACCTTTGTAGGCTATCCTAAAGTTAAAAATATTATTTTTATATTATTCTTTACATTAAAACACCGTGTTGGTAAAAAAAGTATACCTACAATTTAAATTTTTTTAAAAAGAACTTTTTTAAATTACTTTAAAAAGGCCCCCTTTCTGAAAAACACTTTTCAGTTTGACCTAAAGTTTTAAAAAAACCCTTGAAAAAGCTTTTAACTCTTAACATAATAGTACAAGTTTCTTAATAGGTTAAACTAGATTGTCCTAAATCTCCGTAACCAAACCAATTAATAAATCAATTTCCGGAAGTGATCCTATATATCCTGCAGCTTTTCCCAAAAGGATGGTTTTTGGTCCTGATCCTGAAACCTCGTGTCCTTACAATTTAGGGCCCATCCCAAATTAAAACCCAATCTCGGTTAGATCACCCGTTTGGGTGGCTTTTTTTTGCCCCCCGCCGCCCGATCCCCGATGTCGTTTATCAGGGGGGCCTTGAAAGCAAGTGTCCGTGTAAGGTGTCGGGTATGTAAGTTTGGGGTACTTTCTGTTTTGGGTTGTAATTGCTTGTTTTTTTCCTGGTTTTTTTGGCAAATTTTCCCCTTGGAATAAATTAACAAATTTAAAAAATTTTTTTTGAAAATGCTTGATACGTCAGTAGTATTTTTTTCTTTTTTTTATAAATGAATTATTTATACAGTCGTTCCCCAAATTTGGATATGATTATGATGTTTTTTTTTAATTGAAACCCAAGTTTTTAATATGTTGAAAGAAGATTTTAAAAATTTTTAAAATTTTTTTTTAAAAATAAATCGTTTATTCACACTAATAATTTTTCCTGAGTAAAAATTTGAGGGTTTTCGACTACTGAGAAGCCATTTGACTTGTTAACACTTTACAATTCCAAATTCAGGTCAGAGTAAGGTTTACAGAGGTTGAAATTGTCGGTATACGCCTGAAAGAAAATTAAGAATTTTATGCAAAACAGTATACTTAAGCGTCTCTTTGAAAGTGTTAGACAAAGTTCTTTGAAAGGTCAAATACAGATCTCTTGATCAAGATACAACAACATTGCTAGAGAATAAAATATACAGGGAATACAAACACTTTCTGACCTACTACATCTACATAAACAACCACAAATACACAAGGACAATATACTCTTTAGACCCTTCACCCATTCTTGAAATGCACCCACAACTGCACTGGAAAAATATTTCACACCTAATTAAACCACCAGTCGTTAAGTCACCGTCTTTTGCTAAAAACTTTAGTCGTTTTGTTAAGATTCCCAAAAAGTCAGAAGTAGGACCGGACGATACTTTTGTAAGTTTTGATGTAGAAATGTGTCAATAGAAGAATCGTTAAAAATTATTCGAGCCAAGTTTAAAGAAGATGACACCTAGTAGAACGCACCATCCTGCCGTTGAATGGAGTGATGGAGTTGTGGGAGCTGTGCCTCCGTAAATCCTACTATCAAGTGAAAATAAGTACTATGTGCAGGAAGATGGACTCTCCATGGGTTCATCGCTCTCTCCAGTGGTAGTAAATATTTATATTTGAGGAACACTTAATTAAAACTGCACTATTAACCAAAAATTTGGCTAAGATATGTTGACGATACTTTTATGGTATATATAGGTAATGACGAAGAACTCGCAGATATTTACAGCAATTCCGTATATTAAAGGAACTTCGAAAAGGACCACTCAAAATTAGAGTTAAAGATCACAAAACATATACGGAACGAGGTGAAACGTCAAAGTTAGGAATTGTCGAACACTCATGGTCAAAACAACACCGCATCCAATAATCGGAAGCAAAAATTATGCATAAATAAATTATTTATAAATAAAAAAATTTCATACAAAAGAAAATTTAAAGAAGCTTTCATAATTGTAAATAACCAAAATGTATTTTAGTCCAGTAACTGAAGACCTGAAAGTACCCAAAGCTGTAAATAAATCTGTACCTTTTCATTTTGGCGCAATTGGTCTTCGCAGATGCTTTCAATATGAAAAGTTTATACGATTACGATGTGGAACCGCTGAGAATGCCCCCACAAAGTCCCAAATGAGTTTTTCGCAAATATCTGCCAAAATATGCGAATTGGAAAATTTTTGTTCGGGCAAAAAAGAAGAGCACCTTGAAATCTACATAAATGGTCCTTACCTTACCATTTCTTTCGCAACACCAATATTTTTCGAAAAAACGGCCGTCGAGAAATCCATAGCATTCCACACTGGATAAATGTGGCGAAATGGCTAAAAATGCAGATGGGCAAAACAATTTTTTATCACAATGCAAGAAAGATGGTGAAGGAAATTTTCTGGAATCATTGAACACTTGCTAAGGTCTCATTATAAAAAAGAAATGTTAATAACAAACCATTTTTTAAAAAAAATATTAATAAACTAACAAGATACTCTCAAAATATTGTGATGAAAAACTTTGACCGCTTTTTTTAATATTCTCGAAAAATCAGAATTGACCCAAACTCATATGCAATGATAGGTACGGGTTTTCCTATTCCGATGAACTTTGAATGATTAAAAAAAATGTAAATTATTACCCGTGTAATGGAACAATTCGTCTGCCCGCTTATAAGTGAATCCATGAAGATAGCGGCATTCTAGCGGTAGAGCGGCAGCTGAAATAAGGGAACTTTTGGATCCCATTATCTCGAAAACTATCGATTTTTCAAAAAAAAATTATAAGGACTATTTTTGTAGATTACAAGGCGATCTTAATTTTTTATCTAAACAAAAATTATACAATTTGCATATTTTGGCAGATATTAGCGGGAAACCCATTTTTCGGGCCTTGAGGGGCTATTTTCAGCCCTTTGCCACCTGTTAATGTTGATAAACTTTTTGGCGCTCGAAAGCATCCCGAAAACCTAAGAATTGCGCCACAAGGGAAAACTGTAGAGATTTATTTACAGCTTTGTCCCTTCATTTACTGGACTATTTAGCAAAGCTAATATCGAGATTCCGAATTTCTGGCAGCCATTGTTAAACCGTCTGTCCAAGTTTCGTTAACAGCGTAGCTTTTAATACTAGTTTTTGATTATCACTTTAAAACAGTTAGAGATACATAACTAAACGAAAAGTTGTGCATCAATTAACAAATCACCACAACGAAAGTCTAATATTTTATTGTTATTGATGTATATTTTAGCATTAGATAATGCAATGGACGGTTTTAAATAATAAATGTAGATATTTTTTTTATATTAACAAAAAATATATATAATTAATTTATAGCCATTTTTATAAGAAAAGTATGGCGCGCTTATCATATTAATGTATAAAAGAAGTTTAAATATTCTTTACTAGTAAATGGACACAAGTACACAAACAAAACATTCTCCCCCATCTCCACACTCACGCATAATACAAGAAACAACAGATACCCTGGGGGGATGAAAAATCACCCTAATCGATCCCCATATTTATCCACCCCCGCTGATCTGTTACAGATGTCGATTTTATGATACGTACGCGGCGCGCTTCTTAACGGCCCTTCTTAATGTCCCTGTCAATATCATTCAAAGGAAATTCAAACGCAGAAGAATGGGGGGATTTTTTCGTGGTTTATAAAACAAGATGTATTTCTGATTTCTTTTTTATCCCACTTTTGATATCGTTTATTTACACATGACTTTGTAGAGATTATACAAGGTGTCCGGAAAATTTTTTAAAAAAAATTTTTAAAAAAATTTTGGAAAAAAAATTTTTTTTTTTTTTTAAAAAAAAAAATTTTTTTTTAAAAAAAATTGGGGAAAAATTTTTGGGGTTGAAAATTTTGGGGGAAAAAAAAAAGGGGAAAAAAAAAAAATTTTTTTTTTTAAAAAAAAAGTAAATTTTTTTAAAACTTTTCCCCCCAAAAAAGGGGGGAAAAAAAGGGTTTTGGGTTTTTTTTTTTTTCCCCCCGGGGCCAAAACCAAAAATTTTTCCTTTTTTTTAAAAAAAATTAAAAAAGGAAAAAAAAAAAAAAAAATTTTTTAAAAAAAAAAAAAAACCCAAAAAATTTTTTTTTTAAAATTTTCCTTTTAAAAACTTTTTTTTAAAAAGAATTTTTTTTTAAAAAAAAATTTTTTTAAAAAAATTTTTTTTTAAAAAAAGGGCGCTTTTTTTAAAAAAAAAAAATTTTTTTTTTTTGGGAAAAAAAAAAAAATTTTCCCCCCCCCCCCCAAATAAAAAAAAACCCCCTTTGGGGGGGTTTTTTTTTCCCCTTTTTTTAAAAAAATTTTTTTTTTTTTTTTTTTTTTAAAAAAGGGGGGAAAAAAAAAATTTTAAAAAAAAAAAAAAAAGGGGGAAAAAAACCAAAAATTTTTTTTTTTTTAAAAAAAAATTTTTTTTTTTTTTTTTCCCCCCCTTTTTTTTTTTTAAAAAAAAAAAAAAAAATTTTTTTTTTTTAAAAAAAAATTTTAAAAATTTAAAAATTAAAAAAAAGGGGCCCAAAAAAAGGGGGGGGTTTTTTTTTAAAAACCAAAATTGAAAAAAGGGGGGGGGGGAAAAAAGGGGGGTTTTTTTAAAAAAGGGGGAAAAAAAGGGGGGGGGGGTTTTTTTAAAAATTTCTTTTTCTTTAAAAAGGGGCCCCTAAAGGTTTTTTTAAAAACCTTTTTTTTTTTTTTTGGGGGGGGAAAAAAAATTTTTAAAAAATTTTTTTTTTTTTTTAAAAAAAAAATTTTTTTGGGGTTTTATTTTTTTTTAAAATTTTTTTTTTTTTATTCGGGGGGGAAAAAAAAAACCGAAGAACTTCTTGATATGTATAGTATTCATGGCGGGGAAATTTTTTAAAATTTTTTAAAAAGGGGGTTAAAGGCCTTAAAAAAAATTTTTGGGAAAAATTAAAATTTTAAAAGGGGGAAAAAAAAGGGGAAAGATAAAAAAAACCTTTTTAAAAAAAAAGGGGGTTAAAAACCCTTTTTTTTTTTTAAAATTTTTGGGAAAATGTTTGGATATGTCTGACGTTTTTGAAACCAGTCATATCAACTGTTTTAAATTTTTTCCCCGATTTTTTGGGCTGAATCACCAAATTTTCCCCCCCAAATTTTTTGAAGAGATTGGAGAAACTGATTTTCCTTATCTTCTGCCGTACGCGGCTTAGGGGGAAAGCCCCAGCGCTTTTTTAACTTCGAGCGTGATCGAAATTTTTGAATGAAAAACATCCCCCTTTTTCTGAATTACCAAAACAAGCAGGGTGGGGAAAATTAGCTTTTATTTATTTAAAAAACTTTTTGGGAAAAATTTTGGGGGTTAAAAGGGGGAAAAAACCCGCATTTTCCCCGATTTATACACTAATATAAATCATTCCGGAAGAAATTGAGATTTTTTTAAACCCCAACTTGGTAACTGTTTTTTCCCTTTTTTAAAAAAAGTGAAAAATTCAGCCACACTAGAGTTTAGTTTCCCCATCGATTTTGCAATCCGGGAAAATTTGAATGCTTTTAAATAAAATTTTTATACTCGTTTCTCGGACTTTGATGCCATTGCGAAACAAATTAAGATTTTTTTTAATCCTTTTTATCAACATTTGAAACCCCCAGGGGGAAATTCAAATGGAAAATTGGAATCTAAAAGCAGTGATATAATTAAAAAAATATCAAAACTCATCTTTTTTTTTTTGGAATTTTTTATAAAGGGGTTTTTTGTTTTTGGTACTACTTATTTGTGTGGGAAAAAATTCTCCAAAATGGGTAAAAAAAATGTTTACAGATCAAAATTTTAAAAAATGACATCTTAAATCTCTTTTAATAATTTTGGGGGAAGTAAAAATTTTCCCCAAATACAAACTATTGGGCAGTGGAAAATCTCAATTACATAAATTTATTAGTATTTCTATGTCTTTTGTTTTTTATAAGTTTTTGTTATTTAAAATGTATAAAATGTTAGTTGGTTCATTTCTTTAATTTTTTTGTTATTATATACTGAAGTTAAAAAATTTTTGCATATTTTCTGTCTTTACTCATTACAATTCCGTGTTTTTTTTCCCCAATTATCCCAAAAAAACAATAACAATAAACCTACAAGAATGTTATGGGTTAGCGGGGGTTTTCCCCCTGACCATATCAATGGATTCTATTTAAAAATTATTCAACATAAAAGAATACTTCGAAACAAATTTTTTAATTTTTCCATAAAAATTATTTGTTTCTCCAAAAAAATTTTCAAGTATCTAGCTCCCGGGGGAAAAATCTGCCCCCGGGGGTTTTTGGGCCCCTAGTTTGGAGACTCCTGCTCTAGGGGACAGGGACACCAAAACACATCAGAACAATTGTGCTCGTGGTAACACACGGTAAGAGGAGATAGACTCTTCCAATTGGTATCGAGGTCATTGAAGTCTGTTCTAGGAAGAATAAAAAGGTGTGACATAGAGACGGTCCTGGAGGGCTAAAAAGTCTTGATTCTAAATCCTATACCTACTAATAAAGGGATTCACGGAGTTTCCTGTTTTGGATTTATTCTTAGTACAGCAACAACAAAATAGACTCCTTTCTCAATATCACCTTTAGTTAATTCCTGAAGAGAGACTAGTTGCATGCTTTGTGATTCCTGAACTCTTACCACGGTTGGCTTAATCTGTTTTTAGCTAGGTTAAATTTAGTAGGGTTTGCAACACCTATAGTACTTTAGAGTTTATTTTTTTAATGTTTATTTTTCCGGAATTGCTGCTCTCTCTTGCTTACAATACTTTGAGATATAGGCGGTATATCGCAATATTTTTCACTGAGTAAATGCATTGTTTAACATTTTACGTTTTCATTTTTCTTGTGTATCATTTATTATTTTTATTTAAATCTTGTGTCTTAAAAAAAAGGCATTGTGTTTTACGATTGTTACAAAATAATTTACTGTCACAAATAATGAATCTGTTGAATGTTTTTAAATTAGGGTAAGTTAGAAGTGTTTACTACATTTTTTTTTTTAATTTATTCATTGAAAATAACAGTTTTAAACACTTCAGCATCTTTTAAAGAGAAATTTTTAATTTAGTAAAGATATTGGTTGAGATACGATCTTTAGTATGACCAATAAAAGACTTTAGCAAACTGTAAAATATAGGATAATAATTTTAAAACATCATGTAAGAACAACCTGAAAGACTAAAATAACCGTGTCATAAAAATCAGTTTGGATTGATGTCAATAACAAAAAATATTTATGGGTTGTATTAAGCTTTGTTTATTATATCTCCATTCTTTTATAATGCTTTTTTGGTAAGAATTTATTTACTGGAAAAGCAGCTAAAAGTTTGAGGACACAATTGATTAATTTATATTTTTAATTTTAAATAAATCCTTAAAAGAGCCAGAAAAATATACACAACTTGTGATAAAGATTATCTTAAACTTAGACGCTACATTTTTACGACAAAAATCGTTAGACAACTTTCTTACTCGACCTCTCTAATAACTCCCTCATGACTCCTAAATATTTTACTACTGTTTTATTAGAACACTAAAGCCGTCGATACAAGAAAAAATCATAGTGATAAACCTGAAAATAACCTAACCCTGTTGATATCTACATTTGTCTAATACGTTTCTACCATCAAAAAACAGTAAAGTCTCAGCTCGGTGCGAAAAGTTGTAAAAAGGCAAGAGTACTAAACGAGAAAAGTGTCCAGTATTTACTTTGGTTTGAGAGAGATACTATGCAAGTATTTTTTCAATACATATCAGACAAAATAATTATACCCTCTGCGATGTGTTTGCGCTAACTTTTTTTCTCTGAGTAAAGATTTCGAGCTTGCAGAGTTGCTGTTGAGAATGTCATATCCTAAAAGCTTTATCTGGCAGATCGCCTTAAACATAATAAAAAAAAAAAAAGCTTAGAATACGTTTGTATGTGTCTACAATTTAGAAAATAATGTATAAAAATTTAACTTGCAATCAAATAACATACTAACGGACGAGTGATGATCGCTTTGTTAAAGTTAGCAATGGACTTAACAATTGTTAAATTTAACAAATAGTAAAAAATGAAAAAACTTGACAAAGCAGCACATTTTTAATCATTTCATGGTAACTAGATAACAAGAAATAGTTTAGTTTGAAATGTTGCGTTTAAAATTCATTAAGCCTAAAAAAGATTTTAAAAATAATTACCTTGCACTCTTGCACAAAATATGAATAAAATTGGTTCAGCCCAACAAAGTAATTTTATATATTTTTTTCAAAAACAAGCAAAACAATAGATAGCTCGAATGACCAATAATGCAGAACTTCTTCTAATTTGGGTTTTAACCAGGTTCTTAAATATAATTTATGCCTACTAAATTTTATTGGTATATTTCGGTAGGTAGATTCATCTAGAGTAGACATAGTATTTGCTTTATTTTTCTAAAAGATTAATGTTTTAATTTAATAAATATTATTAAAATTATTTATTTACAGGAATTGTATTACTAACGGCTTTTTAATTAATGGAATAGACACTGCTATAGGTTTTACTTTTAATAAAAATGAACGTTTTTACCATTTAAAAAGAAAATTCAAAACTTTTTATTATTAAAATTTTAAACATTTTTCTTACAACTAGCGACATCTATACCTTCGTATTAGAAACAGAGTAACACTTTTAACATCCTAAATCCTAAAATCTAAAAGTATTGACATTTTTAATAACCAGAACCTAACTTATAAATTTTTCTTTAACAATAATATCCATCTATTCTCTTTAAAACAAAAAAAAAATCAAATAATTTCATGTCATATGTCTTTCATAAGCTAATGCTGTTTAAAGTTATAACTTGCGGTATTTAAAAAAAAAATCGTAAGAAACCGATATGGTGAAGTTCCGATTCGTCGCAAGGTCTTTGTCGAAATCCAAGTTAAACACACTCTAGGGTGTAAAACTTGATCTAAGAAATTTTGCATCGAAATGAAAAGATGTTCTTGGTTTTAGAAACGGCGCATAATAAATCATTTTTACACACACACTAGATAAGATAGGGTTTGGAGTAGCTCAAGAGCGTTTTTTGCGCATAATAATTGCCCTTTTATTGTTAAACCTTTCAAAGCACACCTAGCTCTGAGGCGCGGAAAATTTTCGAAAATAATCTGAGTATAGCTTATTTCTAGCGACGAAAATTTTGCCGTGCCTCAGAGCTGGGTGTGCTCTGAAGAGTTTAACAATACAAGGGCAATAATAATGTGAAATCGTACATAACGCTACTATCAGAGGTAGTACAAGATGGGGATGGTATGAAATCAGTCTAAAAGACCTTTTTGGCGATAAACTGTCCTTTGTTATTTTCCTTTCCACAATATCAAGCCACTGGTTCGCAACTGCCCTTGTTGTGGAAAATTGATCTCTAAGTGCTTGTTGCCTCAAATAACGATAACAATAACAACGTACAAGTTTTATGTAATTTTGGTGTCCTTTTCTTATTTTCTGGATTTCGGTGGTCTCACGCGAGCAATTATCTGCTCACTCACGACTTACATCTTCAAGCAAATTTAATAAGGTAGTAAATACATGGGTGATAATTTAGGAATATTTCTATAATTTTTAGATGTGGTGGACCCTTGTCCTTAAGCAGGGTAAGTGGTTGTTTGGAAAAATCTAACAAATGTTTAGATTTACACCGTAAATTTTTTACAGGTCCCTTAGACAGAAGAAGAAAGCTTTAATCATGCAAAATCGAATTTATTAATAAGACAAATTACTTTTTTCACTAGATTTAAAAATGATTATTTCCTGGAAATGATATCTGCAATATTCCGAACTTGTTTCCCACATAAAGACTTGCTTAAGAAAGTGGGTATTAAAATAATTGATGCTATTGTAACTAAAATGGGACTAATCGTTAAAAACGAAATTTGTTAATTGGAAAGTAGAAATATATTTGATGTAACAGTGAACTTTTAGATTTCTTAGCACAAATTTGGTAAAAGCTAAAACGTTGACAATTATAATTAATATACATCCATTGAAAAACACTTAAGATACAAAAAAACTATGTGGAAATCTAAAACAAAAAAAATATTGAAAAAAAAACTTGTCAATGAGAGAACAGGAAGATCAGAGAATTTAAACTAGTTTGGATTTGGCTCAAAAGGTATTTTTAATGAGTGCAGTAATAATTAGTACTGACTTAAGTGCAATAAAAATAAACCGTAACTATTTCGAGGACAGCACCAAATATTTTTAGAATCCCACTGTGCCATGTTGGTACCAAGTTGTCATTTCGATATTAAAATTGTCTCTTTTTACACGATGAAATTCGTGTAAAGAAAATAAAATTTTACACAGTTTTCTTTGTGGCCTTACTTGACAACATCTCATTAATTGACTTCATTTGGTTATTAAGGAAAAAGCAAATAACTGAATTCTGTTTCTAGCATTAGAAAATCTAAAGAATTGTTAATGTTAATAGTATACAACATTTTTTTACCTTAAGTTATTTCTCAAATTTGCAAAAACAATTAAAAATGATGAAAAAATTTGCACAGGAAAACAGTTAAAAAGGCATTTAATTAACGTGTTTCGAAGATATTTCGGAGTAAATATATTTTTAAACTGTCAAAATAATGTTGGCCCACACAAAAAATAAGTGAATAAAAAATTGTTACGCGACGTCGTTCCTGACTTAATAAAATGAAAAGTACTGAGAGTGAGACACGTCTAGTGATAATTTTTGTATCATAAATATGGGGAAGGTGATTGGGATTTTATGTCTTTTTTAGAAGACAAAGTCAGGATACTTATATTAGGATAAAAGAAAAGCGAATACAATTTTTACATATAAGTTAAAATATACTTGGAATACCCAGTGAGTCGATAAGTTGGTGGAAAAAGACAATTTTATAAGTATACAGGGTGTTCCAAAGTTGGCGAGCATATTTCTGGGATATATCCTTCACACTTAAGTAAAAACATAAACGCTTTTTATAAACATGAAATGAAATATGCTTTTAAAAAGAGTCTGCGAATAGGGTTGCAATTAGTGACGTAGTTTTACATGAGGGTTAGGCTAGGCAGTGCCTGGGGTTCCCAAATTCCTAAGGACACCTCGGTTTCCTAAGCAATTTTTGAAAGAGTAAAATACATATACTAATTAAATAAACAATTTTCGACATTTAAATTCCACTTCAACAAATCTCGAATGACCCGAACTAAACTTACAACACGGTTTTAAGCATGACAACTTAGTTTTAAAAAAATAAAATTTTTAAGCAATGCCCTAAACGAATAATCCAGCATCATAGTTCGCTGTAAAAATTTACATATCCTTTTTTTATAGCCGCTACAAAATAAGAAGTAAAACATAATGGTACGAAATCATAGAAATATTGAAAACGTAATTAGAAAAATATTTGGTTTCAAAATAGAACATTATTTTTATAAGCGCGGTATTAATTATGACAGCACATATCTCAAGTATGTTTTTCTACAAATTTTAAAGTAAAATGCATTTTTGACTTCCTACAAAACATTTTAAAGAAAACTTAAAACGTTTAGTGCTACATAATGTAAATATTTCCGGTATTCCTGTTGCAAAGTAAGTTTTCTTAGCTATTAATTGTGTTATTTTTAGTTCAATATTATCTACTGCATTACATTGCACTACAGCTGGCGATAAGGAACTTATAATGAAGTAGCTCTGCACCTTTAAATTATTTATATTTGAACTACATAGTTTAAATCGTGGCTCCACTTGCTCCCGGGCCCTTGGTTACGTAGCTACCCACTGGTTGCAATATGCCACTTCAAGAAATATACAAAGGGTTCCATGTAGGAAACATAAATTAGTGTCAGTGGCTGATATACTTTAAAAAATTCAGTTTTTGAACTTTCTATAATAATTTTTTTAACAAACTAAAACTTCAATACCTTTTTATGCAGTTGCATTATGAAGGGTTTCCCATAATAGACTACCTATTTTGATATTAAAATAAATGTGCTCCCGAGCTTGCACCCATCTTAACTCGCCTCTTTCGAATCTCTTACGACACGGGCATTTTCCCGGAGAGTTGGAAAGCTGCACGTGTGCAACCTGTCCCCAAAAAAGGATCCAAAAGTCTCCCTTCCAACTATAGAGCTATATCTCTTCTTTCAGTTGTTTGTAAAGTAATAGAAAAATTCATTAATTCCCAAATCTTAAAGTATCTGGAAAAACATAAGATCTTACATGATAGACAATATGGATTCCGTCACAGTAGATCCACAGCTGATCTTCTTTCCTTTGTCTCACACAACTGGAACAAGTCCCTTGAGTTTCTTGGTGAATCCCAGATCGTTGCTCTTGACATATCCAAAGCTCTCGATCAGGTCTGGCATGATGGGCTTCTTAACAAACTTCCTTCTTACGGTCTTCCACCTAAGCTTTGCTCTTGGCTCACTAGTTTTCTTTCTAATCGACGTATATCAGTTAGTGTAGATGGTCATTCCTCCAGCTTCCACCAAATTAATGCTGGGGTGCCCCAGGGCTCAGTGCTGGCACCCACGCTGTTTCTCCTAACATTAACGATCTTCTCTCTTCCACAATCAATCCCATTCATAGTTTCGCTGACGATAGTACTTTCCACTCTAGTATTCAATTTCTTAAGCCACCGTGTAATCCTGATTTCGAAAACAAGCGCAGGTCAATGCAGATATCTCTTTCACAAGACCTCAAACTTATCTTGGATTGGGGCGCCAAAAATCTTGTTCAGTTTAATGCCTCGAAAACACAGTCATGTTCCCTGTCGCGAAAAAAGTCTGCAAATGCTCATCCCTTACATATGAGCGGCCAAGTTCTGCAGAACAAAGAGTCGTTTAATCTTGTCGGCGTTACTTTTGAGAATAACCTCAACTGGCACAAACACATTTTATCCATAGCTTCGGCAGCTTCAAAAAAGATTGGATTTCTCTTCCGAGCCAGAAAATATTTCTCTTCTTCCCATTTGTACACTCTGTATGTATCCCAAATCAGATCTCTCTTCTATAGGTATTTTCACGGCTTCTGCTCAGAGGAGTTGGCCAGTATAATTCCTTCTCTGGCAGTTCCCAACAGAGCAACACGTAGTGCAACTTTTATGCATCCTTTTACAGTTCAGTTAGAGAGGCCCGAACTTCCCGCTTTCTTCGTTCCTTCATCCCTAGAGTGTCAAGACTATGGAACCTGCTGCCCGCAGAAGTTTTTCCTTCTCCTCCCAATCTCCAAAAATTTAAGTCCCGTGTGAATAAACTCCCTCTCACCACACTGAAGACACCCACGGTACGTTAGTACTTAGGCATCAGCCTTCGTGGATTGTCCCAAGATAAAAAAATCTATATGAGATAAGTCAGTACGTTTATTTTTTTTATTATTATTATCTTCTATGGCATGTGGGATTGAAATCAACATATTTTTAATCAAGTAGGCACCTGACACAAAATTGGACAAAATTAATTTTCGTAAAAGGTCATTTTTCTAATAAAGCATCATTAGGTTTAAACACATAATTTAATGTTTAGCTTTAATTCTTATGGATTATTCAGTTTAACGACGAGTTTTTTGGCGTGAAAACATAAAGAGTAACTTAATAGAAGAAGATAAAGCGACAGTACATACCGCTAAAAACTCTAAAGGAGTTCTGCGAGAAGTATTTAATGGCCGACTCATTTCACTATTTGGGGATTTAAATAGGCTTTTAAGGTCCCTGGACATAATTGCAGCAGGGTTTTTTCTGTGGGGCTATTTAATATCAAACGTTTTTGCAACTCGTTCAGAAAACATCCAAGATCTTAAAGTCCGAATTCCTGAAGAGGTCCGGTGAATAGATCAGGTTTTTATTTATCGTTTCATGAACTATTTCTTGTCAAATCTTGAACAGTGTATTGAAGATAATGGCACTTACTTAAAAGATGAAATTCTTAAAAGTTTAGATAAGTCGTATGTTATAGTAAATCCCAAAGAGTGAATTGTAATTAAGTGGGTAGTAGTAGTAGTGGTAGCAATTAAAATGGGTAGTCTATTATGGGGAACCCTGTAGAAATGTAAGATATTAGGATTATTGGATTTATATTAAATATTTTATTTCAATTTTCCATTCTGGCGACCATTCCGAAAAATACTCGACGCTCTGGGCTCATCCATTTTGCAACTTTGTTACATTTTGCGTTATCAGAATCTTTTTAGCTAACTTCAGGATTTTACGATCCTTCTACATTTCTATGAAAGGCGACAGAACCCTTCGCAAAGATCAGTTGTAATTTAAACGCTGTACTATTAACTTGAAGACAGTAGCAAATGAACAGTACTGGAATGAAAATGAAAAATGAATCAAAAATAATACTGTTTTTTATTTTACTTTTCGTGTCATTTTTTATGGCTAATATTGCCACTAATATAACTTTTATTAAATTTTTAGTATCTATATATTTTAGAATGGACATGCAGAAGATTTTTTTAAAGTTTTTTTTTTAAGAAAAATGTTTTATGTGTGGTTGAGAGTATGCTACATTAAAAAATATATAATTGAATTTATTCTAATTAAATCTTTTATACCCTTTAAACGTCTGCAATGCTAAAACTCTAAATAATTATTTTATTATGCCAGAAAACGAAGGTGGATACGCATATTAATGGGGTTGATTATTTATATTTCAAGTTATGTCCGACCGGGCAGCGCTGAAAATTTAATGGGAATTTGAGATTTTTGAATAATGAAAACAAAATAATATAGAATAAATATGTTCGGGAAAATGTTGACTTAATATGCTAATTAAAACATAATATGAAACACAACCTTTCGTATCGGTTTATTTTGTTTCTGTGCAGGTTTGAGACAAGCAACTCAAAAAGATAATAACACAGACATATTGGGGCATATACCAAAAGCTTTTAAACAAGTTACTTTACTACTTGTTTATACGAAAGGGCAATTATATCTAAATTTTTATTATATTCTCTTATACTGGATAACAAAGAAAGCTAAACATCTATTTATATAGGGTGTTATGAACATACATTTTATGATCTTTATGTGATATTAAAAAAAGTGAAAAATAGCGGACCAAATTTATTTTTTACCCTAAAATTATAAGACGAACCACCATACCCGCCTATTACGTCATAATAAAGCCCTTTAGATTTTAATGTTTATCACTCAAACAATTACAAATTTGCCTACATTTTTATGGCATTTTGACTCGCCTTTCACAAATACGTTATTATAACCTGCGAAAATAGTTATTTATGATATAAGTGTTAAAAGTACAATTTTATGGCGGAATGAGCGAAGCGAGTTCTGCAACTAACATGAGTTCCTTAAAACCTACTTTTAACACAAATATCATACAACATTTTTTAAAAAACGCAATAATGCAGTTAAAAATTATTTTATTCAAAAATTGGAAAATATAGTTATACATAGCATCGTGTATAAAAATTTTTGAAGCTGGCATTTATTAATGACTTCTAAAGGGCCCCACACACTATCGTTCTTTTTAACCTTCCTAATCGCCAATTAAGACTGCTAAGTCGTACGATTAAAACTTTTATTTCCCTACACTTAAATTAATTTTTAACCGTCTTAATACCCGAAAACACTTAATTTAATTTTAAACCGTCTTAATTCCCGAAAGCTGCAGTCGTACACCAAAAAACATTATTAAAGCGTGTTTATTTGTTACAAGAAGGACGATTAAAGACGTTCTGCATCGCACACTTCCTTTTTAAATAAACGACGCTTTTAATCGCCACAATTAAAACTGCTTAAAAAAAACGAGGTCTGTGGGGGCCTGAACAATCGTTGTTAATGCTACGGCATGTTTACTTCAAATTTGATACATCTTGTCAATTTTACCTTGTTTTAGTTTTTACTTAAAATCAACTTAGAATGGAACAAAAAAAAAGTATTGGTTGCATAGATCCAATTAAAGAGATAGATGAAGCCGCCAGTAGAGCATCGCTGGATTTACCGCCCAAGAAATCTGGTATATAATATAATATTGCCTACAATAAGTTTATGAATTGGTGTAAGGAGAAAGGTGTTGCTGAAAAATATACCGAAAATATATTCCTTGCGTATTTTAAGGAAAATGCGAAAATTTGAAAAGCATCATCGTTATGGTCGACTTATTCAATGATTAAAGCTATGCTACGCATAAACAATGACGTGGATATCAGTAAATTTTTTAAGCTTATCGCTTATTTAAAGCGTTAAGGAATGGGATACCAGCCCAAAAAATTAAAGATTCTGAGCACAGCGCAAATTGACCAGTTTCTGAACTGTGCACCTGATGATGAATACCTTCTGATAAAGGTAGTTACCATTTTGGGAATTATTGGTGCCTGTCGCAGGGAGGAGCTTTGTCAGTTGACTCTTGACGACTTGGAAGATATGGGCACTTCATTGATGATTCACACACGAGATACTAAAACCAAGGTACCATGACATTTCACTATCCTTGAAAAATTTTATTTAAATTAATATCGAGAGTATATGGCTCTTCGTCTAGCAAATGTGGGACATCGGAGACTTTACCTAAAATACGCAAAGGGTAAATGTACCAGAAATCCTGTCAAAATTAACTGCTATAGCAAGATTTCTGCAGCTTCCAAATCTGATACTCCATACGGGGCATTGTTTTCGCCGTTCTTTAGCAAGTTTACTTGCCAATGCTGGAGCAAATTTGACGACAATTAAGAGGCATGGGGGTGAAAATCCTATACCGTTGTTAAGAGATACATTAAAAATTTCTTGAAAAATAAGAACTCCATTGCCAGAAAACTACTTACAGTGAAAACAAGAGCAGCAGATTGCGCCTCAACGTCGACTGAGAATGCGGTTTTTTCTGTTCAATCCACCTCAACTGCAGAGAATGCTAGAACTGTGAAGAAATTTGTTTTTCAAGTTGTTTAAATTGTACAATTAATATAAATATTAGTAAATAATTAAACTTTGACGTTTACTTTTCAAAATTTGACAACTTTTAACACTAGTGCTTTAAAATGTTACTTTAAGGCACAAGTGCTTTAAAGTAACACTATAAAAGCATCTAGATAATGTTAAAAATTAAATTTTTAACACGCTTGTAAAAAAAATCTGTTCTCCTATTAACTTTGGCCAGTTTTTAAAAAGATAACCTTACCTTATAAGAGAATTAATTAAAAAATTATTATAATACATCATACGTTATTTAGGCACCAGAAAATCAAATTATTTACCTCTTAAAATACACATCAAACGAAACATACTACAGCTCATCTTCATTTGTTAATTTTTAAGTGATAGCTCAGTTATCACTTGAAAACGGTTAGATATATATTACTAACCGAAACGTTTTGTATTAACTATTAAATAATGACAATGGACATACATACAGCACATGTTTATTTCCATACAAAAAACTTAATTACAAACAACAATACACATAAAATTACTCTTACTTTGGTGACAATATTTTAAAACGCCTTATTATAACAATTTTAACTGCGTTTTTAATATTTTTTTTAACTTATTTTGATACAAGTGTCGGCTAAAATTTGCGTGATCAGCTGAGACACCTGGTTATGTTGCCAACTTCACTCCATAATCTTACAGATATAATATTAAGGGGGATATTCACTGTCGCACCCCAAAAAATATGTGATTTTCGGGAATTTTCTTGATAGGGATAATTAAGAAATTTGGGGATTTAGTTTTTTTTATTTATTTGATACACATTAAATATAGCTTTAACAAATTGAATTGTAAAATATTATTATAGTTTCATAGTTATTAACGATACCGTAAAGTAAAAAAATTCCACTACGAAATTGATTTCTGAAAAACGGGTTATTTGAAAAAAAATATCAGAGTTTATTATAATCTGTATAAATGTAGTTATCGTTGCACCCAGCTGTATTTTTTATTTGCTTTTTAGAAAATGGCGATCAATTAAATATTTTATCTTTATCGCCTGTTATTTTTTTGGATTCAAGCAAGCTTAAAAAATAGGAAAAATTAAAATTTTCAAAATCAGCCCCGTGCACGATAACATTCATACATATTATAATACACTCAAACTTTTTTTTAAATAACCCGTTTTGTAAAACTGTTTCATATTTTTTAATAAAAACTTTACTCAATATGCACTTATTAAATTTTAAAAATCCTAGATTCCTTAATTATCCGTGTCAAAAAAATTTCCGAGCATCACTTATTTTTTTGGCGTCACAGTGGCTATCCCCCTTAAGAAATTTCGTGTGTAAAAATTTTAATAGTATTTGCTACGATGTTTATTTAAAACGTATGTAAAAGAAATATTTATTTAAAAGTCGTTAAAAGGAAGCACTAAAAAATCGCCGGCACTTTTGACCATACACCTACTAGAGGGAGCCTTGCCCCTCGACCGAGTGAACAAGTGTGCAAGAGAGCAAAAAGCCCGCCATTCAGCACGCAGAGCAATAGTTTCTATATTTGGGTTTTATGATATCACCATGGCAACTGTGTTTATAGTTAATAGGAAAATGAGAAAATGATTTTTTAACCTGAATAGGTCCCAAATGTAAATTTATTAATTAGAAAATTTATACTGCCCATGCCACATGTTTAAATCTACGCTTAACACACTATGACGACATTAACAATCGTCATTTTTTAAAATTTGGTTCCTTGCGAAACATGAATAATTTGCGTAACTAAATCAGAAATAAATGTGTATCATAACCTTTTAAGTATTGAAAAAAATATTCCCAATAAAAATTCGGATTCTTGCAAAATTCATATCCTTTAATTTAAAACAAAAATTTGTATATCTGAACGATTTCCCTTTTTTTGTAAGTTAATAATTAACAATTTTATTTTGCATATATTGCATATGTTGGCGTCCTTCTTCATAGATTAATTTATCGTGCATATTTGACAATAACTTTAGTGGTTTACCCGATCATTTCTTAGTTAAGATAAAAAAACGAACATTTTTTTTTAACATGCCAAATGCCACGAAAAAGCACTTTCTGAAATTAGAAAAATCGGTGGTATCAATTATTTCTATAATATATATTAAACAAGACTACAGTGAAATGTTATAAAGAAAAGTTAAATAAAACTGCGTAATCCCTGGCAGCTTGGCGTCTTTTTATTTATCGAATAGTGTGCCAATCAAAAATGTTTTAATATTTCCGATAGATACTGCGTTGTATATAACTAAAGTAGCCCAGAATTTAAACACCTTTTACAAAAATGTATGTTTGCATAAGAGCTCTTATAAAAGGTGTATTTCAGGACTTCGTAGGTAAAAAGGGAAAAATTGTGTAAATATTACTGAATAACAAATTGACTCCATATATGTTTGGCTCACAGTTTCTTTCCAGGTGAATCAGTTCATAAGGAAAATAAAGAAAAAAATGTTAAAGCTCTTTTAAAAGTACAATAAGCGTCTACCAAATATATTCTTGCTTTTTAAGCCTAAATGGAAAACTCCAATAAAAAATGCAATTTTGTACACCGAACATTTTGATGCAGTAAAATTATTCGTTTCGACTCATGGTGTTTTGCTTTGCAAGAATGTACAGGATTATTAACATCTAGATTTGTCAAAAAATTTATTTTTTATTGAAGGCAATTAGGGATTTGTACTAGATATATTTCAAATATTAGAAAATAAGGACATGTCTCTTTTAAAGTGTATAAGTAATAACTGATTTTAAAAAATCGTGTAAAAATATTACTGGGAAAATAAAAACTGCCGTTCTTAAAAAAATTAAGTAACGTAACTGACCAAATTACGGTTTTTTTTATTAAATCGTTACAAAATTTTACCCTATTACTAATTGTAAACTTTAAAAATAACCCATCACATCAATTACCGTGGATCAGTATTTTTTTTTTGTTTCACACGTAAATGCAAACCGACAAAAACATAATTTTTTTCCTGAAAACATTAAAAAATATTTGATTTTAAAATATCTTAGATAAAATAGGTAAGAAAATAATGTTAGGTTTAAAAGAAAAAATATTTTAGGTCAACATATTTTTTAATGTTATGCATTTTTTGCATATCTGCATATTTTATTCGCATAAGTTTGCATATTTCTTGAAAATTGTCTGCATATATGCGCATATGTCTTGGACATTTCTTTGCATATATTCCGAAGCCTACCGATAACGTACATACTAATATAACTGCTGCGCATTATTGACGGCACTGTTAGTCCATGAAACTAAAATAAATAATAAACGAAGGTCAGACAGGCGTAAAATCCCCCATAAATATCGATGCGGCATTCACCCCCGGCCGCCATGTCAATAGGCTACACATATCGTAATTCGGGACACAGAAACAACAGCTGATCTGCGGTTTCCCAACATTTACGTTATTATTAAAACGATCGTCCGGGTGTATGATCGAATTTTAGCCGAGTTTTGAATCCGGTTGTAAGTGTTCTGTCTGGTTCATTGAATGCAGAAATTGAATTTTCGTATGAATGCGTAAGTTTAATGCTATTTACTTTTAAAGTCGCCCTATATAAAAATGGTGTATAAAAAATAGAGATATATAAATATGTATAAGTTATAATTTTCCATCGTTTTATATCCAAAATCACTAGTGCCTAAGCGACCTAAAAGAACTTGCCAACACTAACAACAGGATAGAATTCCTCTGTGTGTCTGCACACCCCATAATAGAAGCCAAAGAGAAAGCTTATAAACTAGCAAGAAACGGTTTAAATAGAACTTTTAACGTACCAGAGATAGTCCTTGGATTATCAAAACAGGCAATGACAACAACAATAGACAGATGATCCCAAAAACAACATCTATATCCTTGGCATGCTTCGCCAAAGACATGCGAAGGCAACGTTAGATGACTCTTCTAAAAAACTAACAGCTGGGGCGTAATCAGTTACGGCAAGTAGTAGGACTTCTGACAGGTCACCATAATCTTAGGAAACAATTTAAGTAAATGGGAATACATAGTGACTTTGCGTAGAGAAGAAGAAAGCTTTACGCAAAATATACAACTGCAATTCACTGACTGACAAAAAACGTAATATACTATTCGGAAATATACAGATCGAAATTTCTTTTCCATATATTTATCTTGGTAGATTTAATAAGGGAAAACCGACTTCTATAACAAGAGAGAGGAGTACAATATAACAATATGCTTAGGTGCAAAAATGATCACGTGATCAACCCAGGGTAAAACAACCAACAAACCAATTTATGGTTACAGGTGATTCAAATCATAAGCCCTTAAATCTAAGAGTGATACTTAAATAACCATCAAAAACACTTTTTAAAATTGTATAATATTTTTTTGTTTATCTTAAAAAAATGAAAAACAATGAGACGCAGAAGAGCGCAATTAAGAGTATTCATTGAGGGGTGCGAGCATTTTTCCAAAAATTACTTTGTTTTTGAATTCTTGGACTTATTCTATTTTAGAGTCTCGCACTCCAAAGTAATCACGTATAAACACATCGAATTTAGATAAACTACCAACAAATTTATAGTATTAACCCAAGGAAGTTTAAAGGTGTATGGAAGCCCAATACTGTAGAACAAAATTGTCCAGGCTTGCAGGGCAGCGGGAATAGGGGGATTGGCCCGTGGAATTTGCGCAATGAATAGTAGGTCAGGGCCGGATTTCCATAATTCTTTGTTACTATCTATAAAATTGACTTCATCAAATGTCAAATTCCAACATTCACTTTTTTATTTTTGCCCAAAATTGTTGGTTATTAAAGGATACTACTATAGAATATTTAAAATTATTGTGTAATATTAGATTCTATATCATCTGATATATTATGGAAAGAATAGATGGCGCCACTTTACTGCTTTCTATTTAAATAGTCAATATTTTTGGAAGTTTTGTATTTTTACCAAAAATCTTTTGTAAATAAATAAAAACACGATTTTTTAAAATAAATTTCAAACATTGTATGATAGTATTATGTACTTATCACCAATTTTGTGATAAAAGAAGGGCAAGATAGTGTAAATGAGTTTAATCTAATCCTAAGATTCTGGTTGTACATTAAAAAGTGAAAATTTTTATAACTGCTTTTTAGGCATATACTTTTCACTAATAACAAACATTCATGAGACAGAATAACAGTGGTTAAAAATGTTTAGTAACCTTTGGTATCTGAGTATCCATTGTAACAGTATCCGTTAAATATTATGTGTGTACAGAATGTCGAGCTTAAAAACTTGATAATGCAAGATTAAGAAACCAAAAATCTAATTTATTTTTAAACAAATGGTATTGTCTCGAAAGTTGCCTCCTCTCCGGTTTTGAACAAATTTGGTATACAGGGGTTTTTTGGGGCGCTGATTACAAATCTGAAAAAATATGTTTTCGGCAACGTTTAGTTTCCGAGATCTTCTAACCTCATTTTCACTATATTCTCCCTTCTTTTTGTACACAATTCTTGATTTTTACACTAAAGTGGCACACGATATTTTATAAACACCTTTTAAAACCTTGTATCTTTATTTATTTTACATCTTTTTTCCATTAAATTGCAAACTTTTAAGTTTAAAGGCAGCAGCCATATTTGCGTAAAAAAAGTGTAAAAAAGGTGTAAAATAAACATAAAAAAAGTTTTTAAAAGGTGTTTGTGAATATTGTGTGCCAATTTAGTGTAAAAATCAAGAATTTTGTGCAAAAGAAGGAGGAATAGTGTAAATAAGGTTAGTTTGATTTTCAATTTTGATGATGAATATCTCGAAAACGAAACATTGCCGATTTTTTTAGATTTGTAATCAGCGCCCCAAAAAACCGTACCAAAATTGTACTTCCTTTCATTCAATTAGAGGGACCTGTATATATTAAAATTTGCCTGGTCTGCCCAGTAATCAATAATTTTGATCCTTTAAAAGAGTGTACTAAATTACTAAATGAAATAAAAGTACCTAAATGTAAACCTTATTTCTTTTTAATAATCCACAAAAATACACAAACATTGTGGAAATCATCTAAAAGATAGTTAAGATTGCCTTACTTTTCTCACTAATATTTCCTATAAAATTTTCATTTTCTATTATTCATAATTGATATATTATTATCTTTTTCGGTTACCTAACGTTACGTCTTATAAGAAGCACCTAATTTAAATATAAAAATACTTACCTAAAGTTAAAAAGACGGGTATGTTAACCTTGAATTTGCAAGACAAAACCATACAACCTCTACTCATTTTGTTACGATATTATAAGTAACAAACAACAAACACAAAATTATAGTCACAATTTAATAAACACTAATCACTAAAATAAGAAGGTTTTGATCAATCCAAAAAACGGTACTCCGGCTCTCATAAAATTATAATGTGTTGGCTAACTTCACACTGATTGATCAGTGTGTAAGTAGGCAACACAATAAATTATTTCGTGGAATTTTGTTATTGCGCAGAATCGGCAGGGCCAACTCTGACAGTTATTTTCATACTGGGCTGGACATTTTTTGATCGAATGGGCCATAGCATTGGGCTTCCATACGCCTTTAAACTTCCTTGTATTAACCGCGGTAATAAATATTATATTATATAATATGGAAGTAATACGTTTTATAGTCATAATCAAAGTCAACCGTACCGCCTAAATACAGTGTTAATTACAAATTATTTTGGTTTTAATTGGTTCAACGCCTAAATTCGATAACAGTTTCACTTTTTTTCTCCTGTGAGATTGGCATATAACAGTTTTTTTCTATAAATCCAGGCAGAATAAATTGAATTTCGTTTATTTGGGATCTCTAGGATTTATAATTAACCTTTATTGTGTAGCTAACTTTTCATATTTCAAATTAAAAAAGGTTAACAAACAAAGAAAGTTTCCCCATCTAACTTGTATAACCTGTATGTATCTCAAATCAGACCATTTCTAGAATAATGTTCTCATGGTCTGGGAAATGGCATCTCGTACAACTCTTAGCGTTCTAGATTCCATTTAGAAAAGAACCTTATAAATAATTCCAATTTTACAAAAGATTTTCCTTCTTTTGCTCACCGATGAGGTGTAGAGAATCTTTCACTCTTTTATACGTATTTTTGTGGCTTCTTTTTTAAGGACTAAGCCATGATAATCTTTGTCCAGCTTCTTCCAGCCAGCAGCTTCTAATAGATAAACACGAAGTGTGACTATTATTCATTCCTTTAGAGTTGTTCGATTTGGCATCCGTAGAGTGTCTAGACTGTGGAACCTTCTGTCTGTAGAGGTTGTCACTTTCCTTCCAAACCTTTAAATTTTTAAGCCCAGTGTTAATAAACTACCTTTTACTTTATTTAAAACATCCACGGTAAGTTAGTACTTAGGCTTTTAAGCCTTTGTAAACTGCCCCAAGTTAAAAAAATCTGTAATAAAAACACCATGTAGATTGGCTTTGCTAAATTTACGATTAAAAGAATCTTCTAATTTATAGAAAATTATTGCGTCATGTATGTTTTTAAATTACCTTTCTAAAGTTTGATGCGGGGGACTATTACAAAATCTAAGTAAATTAGAAGGTGATAATCTCTAAACTAATCCCATTATAATCCTTTCAAATTCTGCAAGTTGGAAAATTCAATTTTCATTGAAGAACTTTTAGGCCTCTATCAAGTATTTTCCAACCAATAATAAGGATAAGTAGATTAAGGTGAAGTTTGCTAAATATTGTAGCTGGGGAAGAATATCGAAGTAAATTTAAAGTCTACTGAAAAAGTAAATTACAATGAATGATTGTTTTTTATAAACTGCAACAGGAAAAAAATTTTAGCCCGTTAAAAAAATAGTTTTATATGTGTATTTTTTTATTACCAAAATCACATAAAATAATGTAAAACAAATTACAGTAAAATAAAAATATTAATTTCCTAAAGTATTTCAAAGTAAAACAATTTCTTCAGGTTGTCAAACATTAAATTGAGCAATTGCTGAAATAAATCAATTATACTTTTCAGTAAGCTGTAAGCAATAAGTTTATAGCTTACAGCTTATAGAAGCTTAATTAAAAATTTAAAATATTTTTTTCAGATTTGGATGTCTATATTTTAAAAACTAATAAAGGTAGTCATAATAAGTATGTATTTTTGTAAAGCTCTTTAAAAGATCTTTTTATTGGTTATACAATATAGAGGGTGTTATAACATCCTCTATATTATATAACCAATAAGAAAATATTTTATTATTAGACTTAAAACGCAATTTTTCACACTACTACTAGATACTAGATAGATAACTAGAATCAACAATTTCACACAACTATTGCGGTATTGACATCAGTCTCTAAGACATCAGGTTTGATTGACATTCATGGGAATGACATCAATGTCAAGATAAAGGTTTCGGTGCACCAGATTTTGCGAGAGTCGTTTTCGACGAATTCAGCGACCCAAAAAACCCCTTTAGCAATTCTGGGTTCCTCTTCTTTCATTGTGTGAGGAAAACCCTCGGAAACGACGTTCAGGCCGAGGTTCCAGTGCACCAGGTGTCCGAGGGTACGTTTTCGGGGTAAATTTGGATTCATCGCCCCAAAAAATCCCTATAACGATTTTCGATTTGTCTTTAGCGGTCGTGTCTGGAAAATTCTCGGAGACAACGTTCAAGCCCAGGTTTTGGTGCACAAGGTGTTCGGAGGATCGTTTCCGACGTGAAATTTGGATTTGGCGCCCCAAAAACGCCCCTACGATGATTTTTGGGCTGTTTTTGGCGATCTTGTCAGGAAAATTCTCGAGGATGACGTCCACGTCCAGGTTCCGCAGCACCAGGTGTCCGATGGGTGTTCGCCCATGCCACATTTGAATTCAGCGACTCAAAAAACACCCGGGCGCCAAGTTTCTTTTCTCTCCCAGGTGAATTATGGGAGAGTCCCACGAAGATGACGTTCGGGGCTAAGTTACGGTGCACCAGGTGTTCGGGTGGTTTCCGCCGTAAAATTCGAATTCAGCGCCCCAAAAAAACCCCATAACGATTTTCGGTTCGTCTTTTTCGATTGTGTAAGGAAAACCCTCGAAGATGAGTCCGTGTCTAGGTTTCGGTCCACCAGGTGTTCAGGGGTCGTTTTCGACGTGAAATCCGGATTCAGGGCCTCAGAAAAACCCCCATAGCGATTTTCGGTTCGTCTTTTTCGAATGTGTAAGAAAAACCCTTGGAGATGAGGTCCGCGTCCAGGTTTTGCTGCACCAGGTGTCCGGGGAGTGTTCGCCGATGCCATATTTAAATTTAGCGACCCAAACAACTCCTGGCCGTCAAGTTTGTCTCCTTGCCCCCGTGAATTTTGGAAGAGTCCCAAGGAGATGACGTTCATCGGCTTTCCTGAGCTCCAGGTCGGCTGTGGGTCAATTTGAACATCATAATCGTGATCAGCGACCTACAACTAACTACCCAGAACCCGATTTGAGCCAGTTTTGACTCATATTTACAAAGTTATTAAATCTTCCACAAGCCGCTTCAAAAAATGCATTTTTGAATGCATTTTTGGCTGCAGCAATGTAAATTGCGGTTTGTATAAGTCACATAAAAGGCACATTTTTAAAAATTTTTAGAAGCGAATGCAAAAAACCGCATTCTGATCGGTCTTAGTGCGAAAAATTCTGAACTTTGGCCTTTTTAGTGCTTCATTGCCTCAAGTAATACGAACATACTTAAATCTGTCCACCCTCATTTGGGATTAACAAAAGCAAAGTTAAAAACCATGTTACATGTTAGTAATCATGGTTACAAACGCAAGTGACCAATAGGAAGACGTTTTGTTTATTTGTCTTTGCTTGCGTCATTCTTAAACTAAATTGTATATATTTTAGTGATTTTCAGGCTTTTTGATTTTGCCAGATGTTAAAGCGTCGTTGGCTTTTTGTGACGAGATTCGTTTCCTTGTCGTCGATAAAGCATCGAACTACATAATAAAGTCGTTTATTTCCCATTCTTACCAAAAATCTAATGATTACTAATTAAAATTGTTATTAAACTGGATTAAAGTATTTTCGAAAAGCGACATAGAAGGGGAAAACACTTTCCCTTGTATCGGG
>JAHBCN010010951.1:0-30247 GCA_019359885.1 Listronotus oregonensis | reverse complement strand
CTTCCAAAAAAACAGAAAGAATACTCAGACAAAGTAAAAAAAAACTTCGCATAACAGTAGGGTTACTAAGGGGGCACGATCCCTAAAAGGACACCTACAAAGATAGGCTATAAATGGAGACCAAGTTGCAGAATGTGCGACGGGGGGGAAGAAACAACCTACATATCCTGTCCCAATGTAGGCATTGAATCACAAAAGACAGGCATTTTTGGCAACCGGAAATAGCCCACAGGAATATATCAACCAACCAGTCTCGGGTTATAAATTGTAAAAAACAAAAAAAAAGGGGGAAGGAAAAAGATAATGGGAGATTAGGCAAAAAAGCCCAAGAGGCTGCGCTGCCCCCGGTAGTGAATAAGACGGCTCCCAGGGGAAAAAGAAGAAGAAGAAGAAAAAAATTTTTCTAAAAATTTGTTTAAAAAAGGTTATTTAAACTTTTTTTTTTTGATGATTTGGGATTTATAGTCTGGCAACCGTATCTGTGACGGTCCCCGGCGTGGGGAAAGGGGAAGGAAGTTATAAACCAAAATGGCGTACTTCATTCATAAAAAGCACAGCGGGGGGGGTTTTTTCCAAAAGTTCAGGAATATTTTGTAATTTGTTTAAATGAAATAATGTTTTAAGTATACATTTATGTTTTTTTTAAAAAATTTTTTTAAAAATGTATGGTCGTCAAAAAATTTAAAGGATTTAAAGACCATCAGTAACAATTTCACAAAATTTTTCCCTGAAAAACGTCATCATTTTAATCTTTTTTTTACTTGTTTCCCTCTAGGATAGGCGGTTTTTTTTTAATTTTTTGGTAATAAAAAATTGGGAAAAACGTCGTTCTACGTTCCCTGTAGTATTACCCATTGCAATTTTTAAATAAATGACAAAGAAATTTATAAAAAAAAAACTTACTAAGTAAGCATTACTATTACTATAATGTTAAATCATTATCTACCCATGTCTCGCCCAAATAAATAATATTTCGCCCTTGGCGATATTTTCTATTTCATGTATATATTTGTACCTCCAATTAATATATTAGGATTTTTCCATTTTTTTTTTTTTAAATTTTTTTAAAATTTACCCCAAAAAAAAACCTTTGATATTGGGCCGCCCTGGTTTTTTCCTAGAATATGAAAAATTTAAATCTTCTCGCAATTTTTGCAAAAATTTTTTCTACTTGTCGGGACAACTTTAAATTTTAAAGGGAAAAACCCCCATTTATCATATGTCTTATCACTTAAAAAAAAAAATTTATTCTTCCGACAAGAGAAAGACGCCGTCGTTTTTTTTTTGGACTGGATAACATTTGATTGGGGTTATTTTCCAACCGTTCCTTATTTCTTTATTAATTTTTCGTACAGTTGATACGGCAACTCCGGTGTAAACAGATACCCGATCAAGCTTCCCTTTTAAAAATGGCAATTTTAAAAAATTGTTTGGGTTTTCTTCATCGAAAACCCCTATTAACAAAATAAAACAAAAATAAAATGGACAAAAGTATATTTAAAAGTAGCTTTTATTTAATTTATGAAAAACTTCTTATGCTTTATTCTGTGTATAACAGTGTTAGTTCTGAAATAAAAGCGTATTACGCAGTCTTTATTTAGTGACAAGCGGGTTGCTTAATCATCGAGACTTGCCCGCTTTCTTTGTTTTGCTTGCTAACAGCTTAATGAAAATAATAGTTTTCATATTTTTGACGTAAAAAATGGTATAAAGACGAACAAAGACCCTCTTCGTAAAAAATGTTGCAAACAGATGACTTGCCAACTTTAGTTGCCGCTACATATTATAAAGCTTTCTTTTTCGTATATTTAATGTGTAAACTATTAGAAAAACATGATTACGGTTTTATAAGATTATTATTTACCTATAAACATTTGCTATTACTTCTTTTGTTTGTCCATGTAGTGTCTTTCCGCAAGTAAATTTGTTCATTTAAAAAAAATAGTAATTCTATTGAAACACTATTTAAAAATCAAATAGGAACTAAAAAATGTATATACAAGGTAGAAAAACAAAACACAACAAAACAAGCAAAATTATACACAACGCAAATTTAACACTTAGAAATAAGGATAAAACCTTCGACCTCAGACACTGAATGTTTTAAATATTCAAACATTCCAAGAGAGGAACCGAAACAGCGCAAACACTTCAATCACAAGTAAATTTACCCCATGAAACAAAACATGTGACAAGCTCCACCAACCAGGTTCGTTCACTTCGCAAGTGGAACAAGCCTTTTGTTTGATGTTGCCAGTTTAAACAAAATCAGTAAGCGTCTTTGGAAAATAATTACCTAATAACATAATATTCCTTAGTAAGACAAAATAGATATTAAATAAAATTTAATGTATATAACAACCACATTTAATTCTCAGCTTTTTTTTAATATTTTATTTTGTTATTGTAGAAAAAAAATATTTTAACATTAAAATTACTACTTGAGTATATAGTAGTAAGTACTATTGCTTTCTTGTAGTTAAACTTGGCACACACACATATATTCGTTCGAAATAGTTTAAATTCCTTTCGCTGCTACAGTTAAGTTTGTCAGACATTAATTGATCAAGTTTTGTTATTTTTTTTTACTTAGATTGTATTAATTCCCAATATAATTTAACAATAAAACTATTAACTATTTCCAAGAGTTTAAAAAAAAAATCTCAACGCAAAATACCTTAATTCCCAAACAACTATCTTACCGGCTATATGCCTCTCTCGGTAGTAAACTATACAGTCTATTTATAGGTCCTGTCTAAATGATCGTTTTTGATGAAGCTGTTCCCATCGCCATGTCGATTTATCAAGGTTTTATGTCCTAAAGATATGATAAGGTATCTATACAGGCCTTAACTTCTAAAATCTAAAAATAAAATTTAATGTATATAACAACCACATTTAATTCTCAGCTTTTTTTTAATATTTTATTTTGTTATTGTAGAAAAAAAATATTTTAACATTAAAATTACTACTTGAGTATATAGTAGTAAGTACTATTGCTTTCTTGTAGTTAAACTTGGCACACACACATATATTCGTTCGAAATAGTTTAAATTCCTTTCAACTGCTACAGTTAAGTTTGTCAGACATTAATTGATCAAGTTTTGTTATTTTTTTACTTAGATTGTATTAATTCCCAATATAATTTAACAATAAAACTATTAACTATTTCCAAGAGTTTAAAAAAAAAAATCTCAACGCAAAATACGTAATTCCCAAACAACTATCTTACCGGCTATGCCTCTCGGTAGTAAACTATAAGTCTATTTATAGGTCCTGTCTAAATGATCGTTTTTGATGAAGCTGTTTCCCATCCGCCATGTCGATTTATCAAGGTTTTATGCCCCTAAAGATATGTAGATCATACAGGCCTTAACTTCAAAAAATCAAAAGTTCAAAAAAGCCCCAAAAAACAAAGGCGCATAAAATATGCGCTTGCTAAAATATTTAAACTCCCACAGAGCAAAATCTTTTTGTCATTTTTTCCAATACATATTTTCAAACGGGCAATTCTATCTTGGCAAGATGAATCACCTCTAAGCAGCAACATATTGGTATGCCCCCATAACTCTGGAAAGGATTTTTTTATTTTTTCGTACCTTGTTAAAACTTAAAATACAAAATAATGTGCGGATGAAAATTAAAATGCAAAAGGCATTGCTTTTCTATGCTTTTAAAGAATAATCATTATAAAGCTGATTAAATTTGCAGAGACGTTAGAAGATTCCTGCCCAAAATTTTTTTAAAATGCGAATATCATTAAAGGACATAAACAATGAATAAAAGTTGTTTAATGATGGGTGGCCCATAATATGTTTATTGCTTGACTGCTTGCTTTTTTTTTTAAGTACTCAAATCATTTTTCCAGTCCCTTTAGAGATGATTCCCTAGGCTGAATAAGCCATAAAAAAATCATGCAAACACCCAAAAAATTCCTAAAGGTTCAACGAACGATAAGGTACCCAAAAGACACGCAAAATATTGCATTTTTGACCCCCCACACAGTCACATATACATATGTAGCAAAAATAGGGGATTGGGAGTCATCTTAAAATGTTAAAAATACTTCGCCACTACTAAATTGCAGGGCGAGTTTCTTTTCAGTCTGGGCCCGGCCTGGGGTTTAAAAACGCGCTTCCAGTCAAAATGGAGGTCAAGGATATGCCCAGGAACTAAACATATTTATTTTCTGTAACCTAGATAAAACAGCAGTTTTTTTTTTACATGGAAATAAGTTCTGGGTTGTTGTGGCGGATTCATTCATTAAAAATTATTTTTGGTATTTCTTCCAGGTAGAAAAACTTTTTCCCGGTTTCGGGTACCGGCTTTACTTGCAAATTCATCTGAAAAATACTTTTGAAAACACAAAAAAACAAGCGATAATAATTAAAAAATTAAAAAAATTAAACTGGATATAAAGACGTTTGTTTAGAATTTTTGACATGCCACAAATGAAATTATGCTTATTGTAAGGGGTACACTTGTTATTAAAAAATAAGAATGATGGTAAATTAATATCATTTTTTCCATTCAGTAAAGGAAAATTTTTATAGTTGTCTATTTAATAATAAAAGCTTTTTTTTAAATCAGGGACGGTTCAGTTTATTCTGTAATTATTATCAAATACATGTTAACAAATTTTTGATTTTTGGAATGTCATTGGAATTTTCTTAACACTTTTTTATGAGTTTGGCTAATGATCTGCAAGTTTTACCTATATAAAATGTTTTACCTTTGCAAGAGATCGTATGAATTGTTCGTAGTTTTAATTTGTATTACGTGGTTTTGTTTTTGGTATACGGAATCTAATGCTATTTTGTGTTTTAAAAATGCCACGTTTTTTCTGAAGATCAGAATAAATGGTAAAAGCAGATTTGTTTAAAATCTGGTCTGATTGTGATTTAAATTGGTTAACTAAAAAAAAAAAGGGTTTAATTATTTAAAAAAATTTCCCCTAAAATTATTTTTTTTAATTATTTAAAAAAAGCAAATAATTTTTTTAATCATAGGGACTTTTTACAACCCCCTTTTAACCATAATTTAATGGTTAGTTAAAGTTTTGTGGGGGTTTAAAATTTTAGTTGTAGTTTTCAAAAAAGTCCTCTTATTAAAATGTCAAAAAAGGTATTTGTGCTAATGTAAAATTGGGGGTGGCTACAATAACAGGCAGCTCCATTTTTTAAATTTGTGCAAATTTAAAAAAAAACCTTAAAAAATTTAAAATTAGTTTTTTGTAATTATTTTTTTTCTGCGGACATGTTAAAAGAGGTTTTAACGTATTCTTTTGTAAATATTAGATATTAATAACACATTTTTATAAAATAAACCAAAAATTAAGCTCAATATAAAATTATTTTACAATTTATTTTTAATACAAAATAAAAGAACCAAATAAAATGTCTTTAATTTTCAAAAAAAAACTAATAAATGGATTGTTTTTAAACAAATTCTATTAAAAGCTCGACTTCGAAATTTTATATATATATATATATATATATATATTTAATATATATATATATATATATTTATATATATTATTTGTATATGTAATATAATATACATGCTTATCCTTTATTTTACGATTTTTTGAACAAGTTTTCTTTGCTAAAATACTAGAAACATTTCAGTTTTTTTGTACTTATTATGAAATGCGTTTTTTGTTTGTAAAACTCTGTATTTTTATTTTTACTTAATGTACGATGCTTTTTTTGCGTTTGACTATAATGGTCTAGTTTTACCTACATAAAGTTTATTTTATTTACAAGGGATCTTAGAATGTCATTTTTAAATATTTTCTTTAATATTGTATGGTTTTATTTTTGTTACTTGAGATCTAATAGTGTTTTGTGTTTTAACGATAGCACGAATGTTAAACTTATTACCTATTTGTTGAAGTTTATTTGATTTACCAGGAATGTATGGTAAAGATAAATTTGTAATAGTTCTGTTTTAATTTTGAAAGAATAATTACATATTTTATACTAAAATATCTTTTAAAAATGAGCCAGGTTGTAGGGGTCATTGTTTTCTGAGGACACTCAGTTTTATACTACGGGACCAGGACAAGGTCTTTTAATTACAGTAATCCTCTACAAAAATATAGAACATATCTACATTTAATCAAAAAAAAGTGGCACAAAAATGGACCTTACGAGGGATTTTTTGTGCAGAAAGATGGATTTGAATGCGGTTTGTTGCATTCAATTCAAAATTTAGGTAACTAGGTAAATAATAATGGAAATGAGCCCGAATTTATTACTTGGAGGGTTTTTAAAGTCTCTGAACACGAATATGACATTGGCAAAGGCTTACGAAGGACCTGGTGCGCGCTAAGGATGGAGTAAACGTCGTTTTCTGGAGTTTTACGACAATTCCTCTTAATATTAGCCCAATTTTGTTGGTTGGGGGTTTTCGAGGTCGCTAAACACGAATATGACATTAACAAGCCATGATCTGGTACCGGGTACTAGAATATGACGTTTACATCATTCTTAGCGGGCACTAGGTACTCCGCAGGCTCTTGTCAATGTCATATTCGTGACGTACTCGGGGGGTTTACGACTTCGTAAACCCCCCGAGTAAAGAAATTGGGCTGATATTAGAAGGAATTGTCGTAAAACTCCAGAAGACGACGTTTACAACATCCTTAGCGCGCACAAGGTATTCCGCAGGCCCTTGTAAATATCATATTTGTGTTTAGCGACAACAAAAAACCCCCCCGTAAAGAAATTGGGCTGATATTAGAAGGAATTGTCGTAAAACTCCAGAAGACGACGTTTACAACATCCTTAGCGCGCACCAGGTATTCCGCAGGCCCTTGTAAATATCATATTTGTGTTTAACGACAACAAAAACCCGCCTAGTAAAGAAATTGGGCTGTTATTAGGAGGAATTGTCGTAAAATTCCAGAAGACGACGTTTACAACATCCATAGCGCGCACCAGGTATTCCGCAGGCCCTTGTAAATATCATATTTGTGTTTAACGACAACAAAAACCCCCCTAGTAAAAAAATTGGGCTAATTAGAAGGATTTGTCGTAAAACACCAGAAGACGACGTTTACACCATCCTTATTGCGCACCAGGTACTCAGCAGGCTCTTGTTAATGCCATATTCGTATTCAGCGACCTTAAAAACCTCCGAGTAACAAATTCGGGCTCATTTCCATTATTATTTACCTAGTTATAATTTTTTTATAATTGTAAACTTTAAAATACATTTCGAAAATGAATTTTTTTAATGCACAAATGCAGTTTTACCTTTCCCATTAACTAAATTTGTTCACAAAGTTTGTAGACGATCATACGAATCGAATGCAAAAAAACCGCATTCAAATCCATCTTTCTGCACAAAAAATCCCTCGTGCATTATTTCTTCGTTTCCTCGACTAATTTTAATTTGTATGGTGCAAAAATAAGTTCTGAATTTTAAAACGCTTATTTATAAATATAGCACGCATATGTATTTAAATTTGTTATTAAACAAACAATGTAAAGAATTAAGGTGTTGTATTCCACCATATGCGAACATTTGTTTAGGAAGTGAAATAATAACATTGCACTTACTAAGCGCCAGTGTTATTTGGAGCAAATTAATGATGTTTATAAAAAGAGTCCTCTGCATTTTGTTTTACAGAAAAAGAATAGAAATTTTGCAAATGTTTTAAGTACATTTACATGTTACTTGTATGAAAAGTTACGTATTAGAACTGAGTTTAAGCGATATCGCTTCAACGAAAGAGGTCGAGAGTGGTAAAGTTTAATATTTAAAATAAAAAAAATCGAGTTATATAATCAAGGTTTGTGGTATCAAGAAATTTAAAATTCTATTTATTATCAATTTTATCTAAAAGGGGTTTAATTATAATGTTTTTAATTTTCTTTCGAACTTTATATCCAAATAAATGGAAAGAGAAATAATGCACCACCACCAGTAAAATTCCACCCCGCCATCAGTAAAATGCCACCACGCCACCAGATTTAAATATGTCTTAAGTACTTCTTTTTGTCAGGTGCCCTTAAAAAAATTACAAGACCCTCGCCTAAATTTATCGACGAAAACTTAAAATGCAGGCAGACAAATTGTTTAATAACTAATAGACAGATTTCAACTGTTTTCTGCAAAATGACGCTCATTCAGTTACCGAATAAAAAAAACGGGGTGCCGTAACATTTCTCCTAAAAAAATTAAATAAATGTTTACTAAACGTAAAATCGTTTGTAAGTTTTAATTTTTTATGACCAATTACTAAACTACTAAGAAACGTCATTTTATAATGTCTTATTTATTATACACCAAAAAAAAACAGTAAGTCAATTAGCACGTTTACAAAAAAATAAAGACACTAATATTTCCTACAATTTTTGACGGTCTCTACCGGCTAAACTAAACAATTTAGATACGATTTAGTTAGCTTAAATTACTTCTTTTAAAAGTTAAAAGTCTGTATAAGAAGTACAACTAATTATCGTAAAATTTTGTTTCCTCAAGATTTTTTATACGTCTACTAAACAAAAGTACTTTCTTATCACATGTGTGTTTGTAAAAGGAAACAAGCTGAGGCTCTTTAAGGCTCCATATTTTCCAACTATATTTTTCTTTCTTTCACCATCCAATTCATTTATACTTTTGGCTGACGATAGTTGCTTTACTTGCTGCTCGAGTTCCTTTCGGTACTCATTTCTCCAACACATTCTGTGGATAATTTCCATTGTTTAAGCCATAGAAAATCATCCAAACCCTACCAAAAAATCCTTTTTATGAGCACTTCCAAGTACTCGAAAATAAAAAACGTTGAAGCAGGTATAACCTGTTTCTTTCACAGCCATTTTTTGTCGTTACTAAGTATATGTACTTAGAGCACCGCAAGCCGCGTTCCACGCGTAAATAAAAAAGAAAGGACTTTAGGAATTAAACCTCCTACGTCAAAACACTCTTGCGGCACTGTTGGATGGCAGGGTAAATTCCTCTTTGGCCTTCGGGAATAAACAGCCAGTTTTCCGCGCCGACAGCTGTCGTTTCCTAGAAAGCTATGTAGTTTTTAAAACGAGTGGTTTACTAAACTAAAGTCAAAACATATTAAAAGTTTTCTGATGATAGTTTTCCAATGTCAAAATCATTTGACAGTTGACACCGATGACATATCCAGAAGAATCCATCTAAAGTTACGTGTTTTAACAAGGTTCTGCAGTCAACCTTATGGATTTCAAGCTTAATTTGGTAATTTGTCATTTTTAAGCGAGTTTTTATCACATATTTTAGGCCACTTAATAAAAAGCTTAATATAAGCCAGCTTTGTGGTATCGATCTGAACGTACTGTTTTACTGATTGAGGGTTATATTATATCAAAAAGTTAAAACTGGCTTTAAAACAAAGCAACGTTAAGCAAAATGGTCATTTTCAAGCGAGTTTTTATCACATATTTTAGTCCACTTAAAAAAAGCTTTAATCTAAGCCAGCTTTGTGGTATCGATCTGAACGTACTGTCTACTGATAGAGGGTTATATTATATCAAAAAACTGGCTTTAAAACAAAGCAACGTTGAGCAACATCCCAAGACTATACGTATTTGTTTTAGTGCTTATTGTTGGATTTAAAGTAAAAATTTCAAGATCAAGCGTTGGTTACTAGCTCGCTCTATCGCCGAACAAAGCTATATCCCTCCCAAGCATGGAGACATGCTATTCACTGCACAGATTATCTATATAAATAAAAAAAAGATGGGGAACTCTATTTTATCGGCCATTTTAGTTTGACTAGCCCCGCTGTGGCGCTGAAATCGATTGCGCGCGCTCAGGTTTATTTAAAGTTTTAATTTCATTTTGCGATAATCCGCAATGTGCTTATTTTACTCTAAAATTAAGGTAAAATAAACACATTGACTGCTTTTACCATAAACAATAAATAAAACAACACATTTATTATTATATTGTTATTTACAAATTGCATTAAATGTTTTTTTTTGTGTCACTTGTGGATTTTGATGCTTGGTTTTGTATTTGGCCTTCCTGTTGTTTTTCTTATTTACATTCAAAGTATAGAATTCTAAAAATAAAAATGTATTTAAACCTATAGGTAAAGGTACTTGCATTTTCACAAATATAACTATTTTGTCTATTCTATAATGAAACTTTTTGTTGCCGTAAATTCCTCTTTTGATAACAGTGACACTTTTCTTTGTTTTTTAATGTGTTTTATCAGAAATAAAAAAAAAACCGGTATCCCAGGTATAATCAAATTAAGTTTATGAATTTCTAAATAGCAAACTTAAAATGAAATTCCTGGGAAAAAACGCATTTTCCATTCAGTGTTCTTAAAAAAACATTTTGGCTCACAACACTTAAAAACCTTGATGTTTTACATTTCAATTTAATTATTTATTACCAAAAATTTAAAAATGTGACAAACAGTCGAATGTCTGAATTGTAAATATCAATCACAGATTATCTATATTAATAAAAAAATAATAATATACAATACAAATGACAGTATGATTTGACAGATTGTGACAGATCACAGATCGTCGACCGACAGAGATAGAGAACTAATGTGACAAGTGGACTTACTTACTAGCGGGGCTAGTCAGTACTAGGAGTGCCCAGGCCCTGATCCACTGAAAGAAGTCAACATGTGGTAAGGTAATACTGATCATGCGCTACTTTATTCCGAGTGTGGAATACCATGCCATGAAAGGCTGGTTGCCGTTGGGCATGGAACTGTTGGGGTAAACAGATTGAGAGATTACTCTCTTCTTTACATTTGGACCCCTGGCTTGAACATTGAACATAGAGCGTCTCATTCAGTCTAAAATTGCTTGCGAATTATCGTTGGCAATCGCCTCACAATAACGCTATACTTCACTTCAGCTGGCTTTCGCTTAGCTGATTGAGTTAGTTGTAGACACTGGTCAGTAACATCGTTTCGTTCTTTTAAACTCTTCAGACGGATAGTATCAACCCGTGACGACGTACAGTTATCTATGTATGTTGTCAGCAATCAACCTTAGAGTTGATGAGCTGTAGATTTCGCAGCCCCAACGGGCCGTGGGAGCTGTCGGATTGTGTGGTGACTGACCACTGTAAATATACGTAAGCATGCGCGAGTTTTGTATCCGACTTGTTAGTCCGTTTGATTTTAAGCGGGTTTTAAAATTTTAGCAATTGTTTCTCTACTATTTTTTTTTCAGTTTTTTAGAAATCTCAAAATCATTAAATAACATCGGCAGTTAAAATTGATAACATCAAAAAGTATATATCTGACTTTGGAGAGTTATTAATCCCGCTTGACTTTATTCTTCAGTAAAGTCCATGCTATTTATTTTTAGACTTGGTTTGGATGAGTTATGTCACTTTTAAGCGAGTTTATATTGGCATTTTTAAGCCACTTTTAAAAACTACTATAACTCAAGCCAGCTATTAAGCTATCGCTGTAAAGGTATTTATAATATAAACTTTAGAACGACCTGACCCTGTTGGTTTTTTATTTAATGCGATTAAAACATGTTTTCTCGATTACTTTCTGTTATACCAATAAATATTCAAATATTTTTTATAAAATGATAGGAATATCAAGCTGGTATACCCACTGAAAGCTATACATACTATGCATATCGATCAAAATGTTTACATGCATATTACTTTTATTGCAGAAAATTTAAACCAAATGACTTGATTTTCATCTTAACCTACCGCAATGTATCTTTCATTGAATATAATTATCGTTTATTATTTAGTCTGTCATCAAATCCAGAAATACAATGATAAGGTTCACCGGCTTAAATAAAGCTGTCTATTCATAAATTGATTGTATGTAGTTCATTTAAAGTATTGTTCTCTTCGTATTACAAATAAAAATATAACTCCGTGACTCTATTTTTTCTTTTCTTTTTACTGAAATACAGGTTGCTACACAATCTAGTTAATGCAAGGGTATTCTGTTTATTTTTTGTTATTTAACAATATTTGTTTAGTGTTCTTGTCAGATGGGAATTTATCTAAAATATACTTTGGAACACTAAAAAAATAACTAAAAAGGTGTAAACGTTTTGGTGACAAATGCAGGGCCGTATTTAGGCGATGGCGAGATGGGCGCCCTCCAATGGGGCACAAAATCGGCCATGATTTTTTTTTAATTAGTTGTCAGTACCGTAGTCATATTATTATTTTTTATTGACAAAATTAATTACATATATACAACAGAATAATTTTATAACAAACTTTTAACTTAGATACTTAATTTAATTATTTTTAATAGTTATTCAGACTTAAAAAGTGTATGAATTATTATCAAAATATCAATTTTTCCTGATACCTGCAGCGAGAATGTAATGAATTGAATTTTTTAAACATTTAAACTGTGGATAAATTGGTATTTTATAAATTGGAGGCCGCACTAGTTCTGTTTATTACCAATAGCTTGGGAAAAATTAAAAAACTTAATTAGTTTTATTCTGATGTGTCATATACTTTTAAAAATTAAACAGACAGTCAATTTATTTCACAGCTAATATACATATATATTTTACAATGTTTTCTACATGTTTCATAGCAAATATTTTAAATAGTTTATGTAAATACATGTAATATAAGTTTTTGATAGAATATTTTGTTGCATATTATTCAATTTATTAAAGTATAAATGTTAGGTTTTAGTAGGCCTGCTATGCACAATATTTTTGTAACTACAATTTTATTGTAGAGAAAATTTATTATAAGTTTAATCATCCGCAAATAGGGATGTATAGTTAATTTACATTCCACTTCTTTCAGTCAGATACAAACAGTTGTTTTATGTGAATCATGTCTCTTCAAATAGTAGGCTAATATTTTCATATAAAGAAAATATAGAATTTGACACAAATTCCACCACAAAATTGGTATTTTAAAGAAACGAAATTCTCGAATCAAAAAACTTTAAATCTACAACTTTGCACTTTTATCTTGTAAAATTTTCAGGGAAAAACCCCCGGACTCCATACTTCATATCCTCCGGTGTGTGTGGGGGGAGCGCAAATGTTAAGCCCGCCAGAGGTCGCGGCCATACCTAGATACGGCCCTGGACAAATGGATCACCGTTTTTAAGATATCTAAAAAATAAAAACTCTCTAAAATATAATTAAATTTAAAATAATCTATATTTATTTTTCAACATTATAAAAATACTGAGAAGAATTTTCAATTACTTATAACCATGGCCGATCCTGGCGGGGGTGCAAACGGTGCTCCCGCACAGGGCGGCCGAATTTTGGGGCGGCCGAATTTAAAATAAAGAAATACCTTTTTTTTCAAAACAAAAAAAATCAGAACTTTAAAATTAAATTTTAGCCTTTAGGACCATTGAAACAAATTTGCAAACACCAGGACATTTTAACGTAGATAATTAAAAACACACTATGTTCCTGTTTTCCTAATTTAACAATAGCCATTAGAATATTTCTTACTTTACCAGTAACTGTTGCATAGCAGTTTTCGATTGGACAGCCATTTTTTGTGCCTTTCATGATTTATGGCACTGCAAGAGTTTAAATGTATGAAAAGTTTTGGAATTTCTGGAGGCTTCGAGTCCTACATCCAGATTCTCCACATACGAAGCCCCGGAAGGCTCTGTCTGGAAAGACCTGGGAGACCTGGCGAGATGCCGCGTTAGCAATGCCAAATAAACAATGCTAAGGCTACTATTTAAGACTCATGCGTCGGCAATTTACATATAAAGTTGGATAACAAACTAGGCATATCTTTTCGTTATGAATAAGATTGGACCGTTGGACATTGGAGTAACTATATTCTTCGGCTAATAAAACATTGATTTTCTTGTAATATAAATATTATATTTAAGCTGAAATATTGATATGGATCTTAAGACATTGCCAAATGTATGTTACAAAGATATATACTGCCATACGATTAAGATTCAAATAAGTGATCATGCAATGAAGCAGAAAACTAATGAAGATGTTAATCTAGTTTCTTTTCAACATTATAATTATGCTATAAATATTGAGGCTGATAAATATAATACCAATGTCATGAGAAAAATGTAAACAGCACTCAGAAAAAATCATGCAACATTTGGAAACAAGCTCATTAATATTTTATCCTGCTATTAAGGCATATTTAAGATATTGTGATAAACATGCTAACTTAGAACATACTTTATTATTTGGTTAGCATACAGCTTTCAAATACTATGACCGCAAGCTACAGAAAAAGAAAAACCCATATTTGTACAACCCACATCAATTGGTAGTAGAAAGTCGCTAATAGGATGATGAAAAGCAATGTGTAGAGAAAGAAAATTAGATTAAATTAAAAACAACTCCACTTCTCAGCGGCATGTGTTGAAAATGCGGGTTTGGGGGAAAACAAATTTAAAAAACAAAAATACTATTAATGCACCCACTAATATTTTGCTTTTTTCCAAAGTTTTTTAGGTAATAAAAGTTGTAATGGATTTTAATTTTAATTTTTCTTAATACATGTATGTATTAGCTCATGCTAAAACTTTTTAAACATCCTTTATATAACACGTTTGGGTTAATATTTAAAAAAAACAGTACATACATATACATACATTCTCCTTCTACTTCACGTTTCGGGTATCTCGTAAATCGCAGAAAGTTATATACGTGGAAAAGCGAGTCTTGTATTTGCCTTACCCGAGTGTATTTTCCTCCTATAACAACTTCGTTATCGTTTCACATAAAGATGTAAGATGGACAGGATGTCCGGAAATGACGATGAAAAATTTTAAGGTACGATTCTACATAAAAAGATAAAAAAAAAGTTCATATTAACAATGGTCGAAATGCTTCCAGAAGGGCTAAAGGCCCTTGAAAAATGGGCATAAAAGGGTTTTTATTTAATTTTTTGGGAAATACTTACAATACAGGAATTAACTTCCGTATAAGTTAGAGTGATTAATTTTTTGAAAATATCAGGGGACCCATAGAAAAGTGGCGCGGGGGGTTGTTTTTTGGGTCATATTTTTTTTCGCAGAGTGTATTTTCGCTATCTTTTAAATAAATTATGTTTCGTACAGTAAACAGGCTAGGTTAAAAAAAATAAGAAGATGCTTGAATACTATTTTTAAATGTAGCTATTCTTTAACATCCATTGCCAAAAAGAAAAACGAATTTACTAGTACCTACTACATTAGATACATTTTTAAATTCACCTGTGTTTACTGTATTTACGCACTGCAGTCGTCCTTTTAAGTCCGTTTATTTCGAAAACAGTAGACTATACGACTTTATACCAAAGGAACCTTTTTTACGTAAAAATGTTCAAAGAACCATAATTTATTTAAAAGATAGCAAAAATACACTCGGCGAAAAAAAATATTACCTTAAATAACTAACCACCCCCTTTTTTTCCACGCCACTTTCAATTGAGTCACCTGATATTTTCAAAAAGTGACCTTCAATTACTCTAACTTATACGTAAAAAAATTTCTGTGTTGTAAGTAGATCCCAATAAACTAAATAAAAACCCTTATATGCCCCTCTTCAAGAGCCGGTAGCTCCCTCTGGAGGCATTTCCGGATCTATGTTAATATGAACTTTTTTCATATCTTGTTATGTAGAATCGTACCTTAAAATTTTTCATTGTCATTTCCGGACACCCTGTATACTCAAATAAGTCTTCTAGTTACCTATGAAAAGATTGAGAAAGGTATGTCAAGTGGTTGTTGAGATATTCGATTTTGAAAATCGCTCTTTTTACTACTAACTGACTGACTGTAGTGATGAGCAAAGCAAGACCAAGACCGGGCTAGTCTTGGTCTTGGTCTTGCAGGCCTGGTCTTGGTCTTGGTCTTGCTGCAAGAGGCTTGCTGGTCTTGCTTTTTTTAGTGGTAATAATTTAAATAAGTATTTCGAATAAAACATATTTTTTTAATACCTAAAAATAAATAAAGATGGAGACAATTTTTTGTTTTATTTTAAATATACCTTTTTAACCTTACAGTACATTTGAATTATTTAATTAAAAAGCATATTTTAAATGTAGGGGTTCTTTATTTATGGGTTTCATTTTTATTTAAAACACAACCTGCTTTTTATACATTTATGGCTAAAAAATTATTTTAGTAATAAGATTTATTTAAATCTTCTTTAAAGAAGCATATAAAATTAAAACAAATACCAAACTGTGTATTGTGTGAAGCGAAAAAAATTCAACCAGATGTGAAATTTCTGTGTATATGTAAACATTGGTTTCGATTAAAAAAAGAAAATATTAAGGAATCTTTTCAGTTCATTATAAACTTTTTATCTTTAAATTAGTCAAACATTTGTCGTACAAAGTTTGCACAAATACTTTATAAACATTTTGCTTATACAAAGTGGCTCAAAAGTGCGACAAAGCTCGATATCTCCGAAACCGTTTATGATGGTGAAAAACTGAACATAGAAAAAAAAGCGTAAAATGTGAAATTATTTTCCATTCCAGAATTTTCCGAAGAATCCACTGCCATAAACAATTTATAGCAAAAAATCTATTTCAAAAAATTATCAATAATTATATTATGCTGAAAATTGTTGATCTGTCATATTGGAACAATGTCAGCGTAGATGGTTTTACACATCATTTTGGGTTTTGACAAAAATGACATCATTATTATTTTTTTGGAAATTTTTGATCCACCCTGTAAGTGGCAATACTAGATAATACGCTAAGTAAAAAAACATTAGGTATATAAAAGTAATTTTCAGCCTCTATAACCTTTGTACCCCTAGCTTTTCTCTGTCGTGGACAGTTTCGGAGATATCAAGCTTTGTCGGACCATTGAGTCAAAAAATTATTATTTTTGAACAATGTTATTAAATTTACTCGTTATCGTTGTTAGAGAACTGTATAAAGGAACAAAGTGATCAATTAAATTATTATTTTATTTACAAAAACCGGTTATTTATTAATTATTCGCCTTTTTTGGCAGTTCTCGACCCAGTTTTTGTCATGTGTGTATAAAATACCTCTGGCTATTAAATATTAAAATTTTATATTATAATATTAAAAAAAGTCGCAAAAGTGCAAGAGTCTTGCAGGTCGGTTTTTGGTCTTGCGTAGTCTTGCACTCCTCGGGTCTTGGTCTTGGTCTTCCTCTTGCATACCCCGGTCTTGGTCTTGGTCTTGCAAGCGAAAAGGCGGTTTGGTTTTTTGGTCTCGGTCTTGGTCTTGCTGCAAGACCAAGACCAAGACCGGTCTCGCTCATCACTAACTGACGGGCACTTCTCGAGGAAGTAGAAACTTCAAATTTGATGTGTATATAGGTTTTAAAAATTGCACATTAAATACTCGAAACGCCCTGAAACAGTCGTGGTAATATCGTATATTTTTTATTATATTTTAAAAGTTTGCAATCTCATTAAAGCTGAATTTCTGAGGTCGTAATTGTTTTAGCATTTAACATGTAGGCGAAATTTTATTTTATTCAATAAATTGAACTAAAAAAGAAGCGATCATACCAAAAACAAAGTGTAAGTAAAGTACCGAAATCTAAAATTAGATCTAGTTCTTTTTGGACTTGGCAAGTTTTTTACTGATCTTCCTGTCTTAATTAAAAATGTGTATGCATTAATGAGAAATAAACATACTTAATGCTATCTGTAGGGATTAAATATCATTTTTTGTATATTCTTTTACATAACCTGGTTTTGTTTAGGGTATTTAAGATATAATAGTGTTTTATATTGTAAAGACAGTACAAACGTAAATTTATTGCCTTTTCGTCAAATTTTCTCTGATAAGCTGGAAATGTATGCTAAAAGTAGATTTTTATTTGGATTTGATCTAAAATTTGGGATAAAAATCATTTATCAAGAGCATAATTACTAAAACTAAAATATCTACTACAAGTTTTTTTTAATTAATAATTTGGCTGGAAATCATGTAGACTTTTTACCACTCCCTTTTTACCCCCAGTTGAATAATTTGAGTCTAAGTTTAGGTATCTGTTTGTTAATATTTCTTAATAAATAATTATGCTATTATATGAATTTCTTGGGGCGTTGATTATCGGCTAGTTAGTTTGTTGCAAACTGTAATGTATATAGGTAAGTTTGTAACTCTTTAATTGAGCTATTGCACTGCGGTAAAGCTCTTTAAAAAACACCTTAAATAATTATTATACGGAATTAAGTCCCACGACTTCATTGTTTCTAAATTGACAATCATGCCCCATTTTGACAACTTTTATGTTTACCCAAAAACTAAGTAAATTAAAAAAAGCTTTAAACAAAATTAAATAATAAATACTAACTATTAAAGAAAAAATAAGTAAAAAGAAAGCCAATTCACTTCTAAAATGCCAGTCAACTACTAAAAATGTATCTGGATTACACACCATGTTTATGTGATCAATGATGCAACGTGGCGATCAAATTATTCAATTTTAATTTCTGGTCAGCTGTTCCAGTCGAACAGAAAAGTTAAATATTCTATTCACTTTTTTTTTTTAAGCAAGTGATTAAGTAATATACGGCCAGTGAACCTCTTAAATTTTTAAAAATAAATTCTAAATCACCACTTTTCTTATTTAAAAATAATAACAATGTATACTTAAATGAATTATATTAATTTAACCATATAAGCTCAGTCTTCAGGGAATCAGTGCTTTACTTGATTCACCCACTGATCAACTGGTTTGCTCATAGCTGAAACAAATTTGTCCTAGTAGTGTAATTTAATATAGAAAAATGATGTTTTTTATTTCTTTTATATTTCCCGTACGTTTCCGTTTTTCTTTTTGTTTCAGGATCTACCGGAAAACCGATTTGTGAACAAATATGACAAAATTTTATTAATTTGTATTTTATTATTTAAAAGAACTGTATTATTTTATTATCTTATTTAAGACGCAAATATGTAACAGCTACATTACTTTTTTTAAAGCTGTTTTTATATTTTAAAAAGACTTCTTGTGTTTTTTTTTTTTTGCTGGAATTTTTTTTGCCTGTAATGTTATTAAAAAAAATTACCGTTTGAAATGTATTGCTGCGTTACTGAACAACTTATTTAATTATTTTGTAAAAGTCTAGTATAAAATGAATTAACAAATTTTTAATTGTTATTTATTAATATATTTATGTTTTACCTATCTATTATTGATCTCATACCTTAGAAACGGAATATGTTATGATAGCAATAATACCTGCTATCACACCTAGGGCATTATAAGCGGAATTATGATAATGCCCGCTTATAATGCCTAATGCGCTAATATGGAAATTTTATTGCTTATCCAATTTTATTTCTCTCACAATAAAGATCAAGTTTATACAAAAAATAATTTTTTCTTTAAACAATACTAAAAATTAAACTTTTATTTCCAAAATAAAAATTACAATTTTGATATGTCCGGAAAATGTAGCTGATCCCACTATAGAATGGTCTGTGTTTTTGTGATGGTAGCAGCGGTGGTAGCACTAACGCTATTTTTATAGAAGAACAGTCCATTAAAGAATTTTCAATAGTCGGATACGGAATTAACTTCGGAATTAACTGAATTGGCAATCATTTTGGCTACTTTGCTTTTTGAATGAAATACTTTCTTCTATATATCCTTCAGCTACTGAAGAGCTTTTCCATTTCCCATGTTGTTTTAGCGTTTCAAACGAAGAACCTGCCTCAACAAGTAAAGTTGACGATGTGCGACGCAAACAATGGCCGGTGAAGCTTCTGCATTATCCAGTTTTAAAATTTTGCGATCAATGTTGGGACGCTTCCTATGGTATTTTTTCCAATGGGTTGACTGTACATCGACCCTTTCTATAGGTAAGAAAGAATCTTCGCTCCTTTATTCCAGCTGGTCTTAATGTTGTGTACTTTTTATTAAATTTAAGCGCCTAAATCTTCTTCAATGATAATAAAACTTTTTGAATTGAAGTTTTAGTTTCTGGTACCTTATAACTAAGACTGTTCCTCTATCTTCAATATCATCAATGGTCATTTTGACCAACTCATCTCGTCTTAAACCTCCAAAAACACCCATTACCAATATGACTTTGTGTACCAAGTAGATATCATCAGGAGCCTTCTTAATAAATTTTAATATTTGTTCTCCTTCCAAAACTTTAGACTTCTTCGGGACGTATCCTTTCGACTTAACTTTTAAAAAAGATATGAGACGATGGTATTGCGAAATGTCTATATTTTCATAGACCATCAACGTAGACCTTAGGGTGGAATACTTGGTCCAGAGAGAGTTCGGACTGTATTTTTCCGACTAAAAATAATAAAGTTTGTTAAACATATGTATTAAAATAAAATCAATAACTTACCAGTTCCTGGAAATATGCCATTAAAACGTTTACGGTTATTTGAAGAATTGCGTTCGCATCTTTCCAAATACCAAATATGCCATACTCCCGATCATACTGTTGCCTTGATTTAACTGGCAAAAAGATTTTCGGTCGCTTTTATGGCCTTTTCTCTTATATTTTGTGGAATTTCTTCCATTTTGAGCAAATCGTTAAATAAAAAATGCCAACTGACTAACTGACAGAAACATCAAAGTCAAACTTAACACCAGTCATTATCTACTTAGGTATCACGTACAGGTACAACTTATTTTTTATATTGCGAATAAATAATGTAATTAGTCATTGAAAAACTCTTTTTTGGGTAAAACATAAAGCATTGTATGCACCACGGGCTATGACTATAATGCCCATCAGGTCGAAATGCCCTCGGGCCGAGGCCCCGGTATTTCGATCTTCAGGGCATTATAGTCCCAGTAACGCCCTTGATACATAAATAGCTATTAAACCAACGCTTGATGCTCCTCTAGGTTAGTGTTGGTAAGTACTAGTGGGTACCTTAAAAATTACTAAAATAATCACCAAAACAACCGGGTTGCTGCAAGAATAATGACATCTTTATGCATAAAACAAAAATTGCCGCAATTTTTAAAAATCAAGAAGTGCGTGCGCAGATAGAAAAATTGCAGCAACAAAAATTACACAATTTTCACTTTTTCTATTTTTCTTTACACGTTCCGTTTATCCTTTTTGTTCCAGGATCCACTAAATAACTGATTTTTTTACGGTCTTGACAATACGAGTATTGTAACGACTGCTGAACCATCATGAATCATATAAAAATTGTAATACTGTGTTTTTAATACCAAAAAATACTATATTATCTTATTTTCTTATTAAAGGCGCAAATATAATTAAACATTAAACAATAATTATGTAAAAATAGGAAAATACATTACTCTTTGTAAAAGAACTATAATACCGCATTGTCATCATTAATTATTTTAGAACAACTTTTAAGTACGGATGTAGTAAAAATTAATTACTAAATAAAGATTTATGTAGGTAGTTTTAATTGAAATAAACTAAACAAAGTTCTTATTATCTGCCATCGTAAATGATGATAATTAATATTTTAACACTATGTTGTCACTCTGTCAGTTGATAACTTATTAATTTTGTCTTTCAGAAGATTCATTTCATCAAGTAATAAAATATTTATTATTATGGTGCATTCTGGTGTACATGATTTATAGGTTTATTTCTTGAGGTAAATCATTCAGCCATTATACAGGGTGTCAAAAAAGTCTGGAATATTGCTAATATCTTCCAAGCCCTCGTAATTTTTCGACGAAAATTTAGCTGGCAACACAATTTAAAAAAAGCGTCAGATAAATGTAATTTCCTTTCCAAAGTATACAGGGAAAGCCAAAAGTAGTATCAACTTAGGTTTTTTAAATGGAAACCCCTGTATATTTTTATGTATTCGAATAGATCTTTTCAAGCCAATTTCAACGGTATACAGTTTTATTTGTTTATCTGTCAAACTGATCGAATTATACGATTTAAAATTTTTCGAATAAGCTATAATTTCTACAAAGCACTTGAGAGCTAATTTTAAATAGGAAAATAAAAACAAAGTAAATTATGTAGATGTTTTATTTTTTTTTCTTTAACAGGTTTTATTTCTTTAAAACGACAAGTTTTAATAAACGACCAAAAACATAATTCCAAACTGAAATTTTACAAACGGGAACACGTCTTGCAGTAACAATTAGATTACACTACTTTATCAAATGTTCAAATTGTCTGCCATTGTTAGCTAGACAACATCCAAGCCTGTCCCTAAATTCTCGTAACAGGTTATCAAAAGTATTCCAACGAATCTCACACATTTGATTTCTAATTTTTATTTTATGATCAATGTTTTCCGGCCTATCTTTATAAACTTTATTTTTTAAATCCCCCCACAAATAAAAGTCCAAAGGATTTAAATCCGAGACCTGGCAGGCCATTCAATAGCGCCCCTTCTCCCTATCCACCGATTTGAAATTCTCGGTTCAGGAACTGACGCACCTGCAAACCAAAATGTGCGGGAGCACCATCTGTTGGAACCAAATGTCTCTTCTATTTGGATATAGGATTTAACTGTGGAATGACATGTTCACGCAATAATTCCAAATAAAGTTCTGATGTAAGATTTCCCGCAATAAAAATGGTCCGATAATATTATGACCTATGATACCTGCCCAGACATTCACTTTTTGTGGTCTTTGCGTGTGTGCTTCGGCCATCCATCGGGGATTGACTGCAGACCAATATCTACAGTTATGTCTGTTGACAATACCATGAAGCATAAACGTAGCTTCATCAGAAAAGAGAATATTTTGAGAAAAATTATGCTCAGCATTGCACCTCTCCATCATAATTTCGCGAACTCTGCACGTCTATCGAAATCATCCTCTGTAAGTTCCTGAACCAAATGAATCTTAAACGGACGAATTTTTCACTTCCAAATAAATTTTTGACAGACTGGTAAGTAACATTATGATCCAGTCCATATTGGCGAAGCGATTGAGTGGATTCTCTTGAACATGCAGTAAAATATCTATTGCCGTATCACCACCAGTAGCTGTTTTCGGTCGGCCTGATTTGGGTCTGTGATTTACACTTCCCGTTTCGTTAAATTTCTTAAGCAATTTACTTACAAACGATTGAATAATTGCGGGTCGATTCGGATAAATATGATTAAATAAATCACACACTTCTGCTTGTGATCTCTTGCGATCACCGTATCCAATCATCATAAGTATCTCAATTTTCTCTTTTTCAGTTAAAGCCATCGTTCTACTAATTAAAATGACTACTGTTGTAATTAGAAATTTGACACAAAATGTTATTTAAGTCAACTGACATTAACAGATAAGTACCTGTATAGGCCGGAAAACATTAATCACTTAAAACTCAAAATTAGAAATCAAATGCGTGATCAGTTTGACAGATAAACACATAAAACTGTATACCATTGAAATTGGCTTGAAAAGATCTATTCGAATACATAAAAATATACAGGGGTTTCCATTTAAAAACCTAAGTTGATACTACTTTTTGGCTTTCCCTGTATACTTTGGAAAGTGAAATTACATTTATCTGACGCCTTTTTTAAAATTGTGTTGCCAGCTAAATTTTCGTCGAAAAATTAAGAGCGGCTTGGAAGATATTTGCAATATTCCAGACTTTTTTGACACCCTGTATTTAAATCGCATCAGTACCCATTGTTGGTTCCCAAGTAATTATTGTAATGTATTAAAAAAAAATCAAATTTTCATTATTATTTCCCCCATAGTAACAATACTAAAATAATAATAATTTTTCTGTATAAAAAATATTATTTATTAAAACAGACAGGTTAGTAAAGTTTGGCAAGTCAAAAAGCAATGGAAGAAAATTTGAATAGAACTTGATCAAATTTTAAATCTCAGTACTTTAAGAGGCCGAGATTTTTGGATAGGAACATGGCCCTTATTTTACATAGGTTTTTCAGGTGTTATCTCTTCTTTTTTATTCAATAAATGAAAAAAAAGAAATTGTTTAGAATCGCGCCTTAATCTATTTTTGGCTATAAAAAATCGAAAAACAGAGATATGGACCTGTTTTTTTTTTATTTTGTTCTATTTTACGGTGCATTAACGAATTTTTAAAGAAAAAAAAATCGGTGTTAATTTCTACTTTGAAGATAATATTTTCTTTTTAAAAATATATATATTTTTAAATTATTCTATTTTTAATGAACTATAAGAATAAAAATATTTAACAACTCAAAAAAAAAATCTTTTAATTTTTGTAAATTTTTAAAAAAGTATAGAAAATCGAAAAATAAACATTTTAAAAAATATTTTTTTTAAATTGTTCTATTTTTATTAAACAATCAGAGGAAAACAAATATTTTATAAAAATTTTAAACAAAAACAAAAGAAAAATAAAATTTCAAGCCTTTTAAATTGAATTTACTCTGAATATTTCCTTCCTATTAATTTTGACCAATTGATATCAAGAATTGGTATGTCAAATATAAATTTTATGTGGAAAAATTACTTAACAACTGTCAACTTAGCTTGCAGTTTTTTCTGAAAAAAAAATCGAAAAAATTTCATGCAAGTTTTACAAGTTGCCTTGTAAAAACAAACTTGATGGTTTCTATGCTGTGTGCCATGTACCGTTACCAACAACAAAGATGACAAACAACGCTTACGAATTTATTAATTTTTCAACTAAAAACTCAAAATGAATCGGTTTGGAAATGTTTCTGAAAGTAAAATTAATGCGGCTGTTGAAAATAGTGTTCCACTAAATACATAGGAAACTCACACATCGATCTGGAAGCAATTTATGGAATTTTGCCAAGCAAAAAATGACCAATTACTCCAGACAACAACTACAAGCGAGCTAAATTTAATCCTCAAGGACTGGGCATGGAACATGCGTAAAGCTAATGGGGAAGACTACAAAGAACTTTGTGTAATAGTAATGTGGAATATCGTTGCCAAAAAACTACAGGAAAAATATTTTTAAGAATTTAATATCGTGTTCGACCCATTCCACGACATTACCTTTAAGCCAGCTAGAGACGCTCGAAATGCGAAAAGGAGAAGTCTCCAGAAACATGAAGTAAAAAGGAAAACAAGTTCAGCTTCTTTGAATATGGACGACTACTACAAGATGGTGTCCTTATGGGATGAGACAACCCCAACCGGGTTGCAGCGTAAATTTTACTTTATTGCAGCAGTTGATTTGCTTGGAGGGTCGGAGAAGCGGCTGTTGCTTAACAGAACTTTTTTTAAAGAAGAAATTGAAATTATTTTATCAAAACAGGTGAGATATTGTTTTTAATTTTGCAACAAAATCTGTAAATGTTTATTGTAACTTGGCAGAAAAAACGCTTATATCAAAACAAAATATGTGCGCATACTTTTCTTCTTGGCGAAAAAACTGTTTTCGCAATTTTTTAATGTCTTTTTTGCAATACCTTGTATAAATCCGTTTTGCCATTTTTTAGCATCCAAAATTTGCTAGCTGTACTATTTTTGAAAAAAAAAAAATTAAAAATCAAAAACGATATATAACCATAAAATTCCTTTTGCTTTTCCAAAAAAAAAAGTACATAATCTCTTTAAAATCACACTACAAAATAAAATTTTGACATTTAAGTCAAATTATGTATCCCTTGTTTCAGGAATGATCGAGTATAACACAGTCTTCAGCAAAACTGCACAAGGTGGTGAAAAAAAATCTGTCGATAGCAAGTGGTTTCTAATTCAAAACCCTGATTTTTTTTCCGGACGTTTGTACAAATTCCTGTTAAACAAACGAACGACTAAAATAACAACAAAAATGAAAATTCAGCATGGCAATCCAATCGTAGCACTGAATGGTTTAAAAACATTCCTTTGGAAAAAAAGAACTGTCAAAATGGACAAGAGACGCAGCCCAAAAAACAGGTATGAAACGACAGAAGTTTAAAAAATTTAACCATTCTATGCGATCAACTGCTGTTATTTAAACTGGCAAAGGGGTGTAGGCGACAGCAACTCATCAAAATCACAGGGCATTCTAAGCTGCGTCTATCCAACCTATCTACAAATGGACAGTCAACATCATTTAAATACCCTCACTGCCTTAAAAACCGTCCAAAATAATGTACCATCTACAAGCTTTGAAGCTCCTTTGAAAAGACAGAAAATAGACACTTCTTCGAGCCAACACCATCAATCGTTTGACACTCCTCACAGCAACATAGAGAATAGTGCTACTACAAACATAATTAAAAACAATTTAACCGATATGGCTAACAATACTCCTGTAACCTACAATAATTGTAATTTAAAATGAGTTTGAAGTAATTACCTTTCCTAGCTTGAAAGTTATATTGTTCTTATTAATTATTGTTCTTATTGTTTTAATAAAAAAAAATGTTTTATTAAAATAAAATTTTTATTTAATCGGAAATAATCTTACCAAATATCCCTTGTCCCTCTAATTTTTCCTGGGAAAAATGGGAACACTCGTTTCTAAGTAATCTGTTTCAACAAATAATTCGCGAAAGTGAAAAATCCTCGTCTTCGATGGTTTTTAAAACCACCCCGCTCATGCTATTTGTTAAAACAAATTACTTGTTTTCCCAAAATTTTTTCCCGAAAATAAATCCAGGGAAAAAAAAAAAATTTTTTTTTTTTTTCCCAAAAAAAAATAAAAAAAAAATTAAAAATTAATTTTTTTTTTTAAAAAATTCCCATTTTTAAAAAAAGGGGGGGGCCCGAAAAAGTGGGAAAAAAATTTTTTGAAAAAAATTTTTTGGTTTTCCCCAAAAAAATTTTCCTTTGCCCCTTTAAATTTTAAAAAAAAGAAAAAGCCATCGGGCAAAATTAGATTAAAAAAAAGCGATTTTCAAAATATCAGAATATCTCAGAGATCATTGACAAAATTTCCCCAATTTTTTTGAGATAATTAAAATACTTAGGAATTTCATACCAATTTTCTCCTTTAATTAAATGAGACCGAAGTTAGTGGGGGGGAAAAAAGGGCAAAAAAAATTTTTTAAAATACAATCTTCGTGAGGTGGCCCGAACTTCGGGGCACTACTGTGTGCCTAGATATAAAAATTTAACAATTTGAAAATTTCGAAAAAATGGCTATCTAATCTAAAAAGGAACTACTTCTGACTTTTAAAAAAATTTAACCGAACCAAAAAAACCGAACCTTCATAGCATGTTAATTCTATGCAACGTGCACATTTGGCCAGTTAGACAACTTTATTTTGACAGGAACCAAAAAGGTAGGTAAAAATACAATTGCTGCTCAAAAAAGGGTTACCTGAAAAAAATTTTCAAATAAATGATTACCTGGTTTGACCCAAACATGATGGAATTTTTAATTTTTTAATATTTTTGGGGCAATTTAGACAAATTCAAAAGCCCTCAGTTTTGTTGGCTGGTTAGTTCTGGTTGTTGTGTTTAGTTGTGGTTAGCGGTTTTTATTTCCCCTTAATTTGAGACGTAATAAATAATATTAAAGATTTTAAAATTTTTTTAAAAAACTTTACATAGTAATAATTTAGAAAATTTAAAAAACCCCTCGTTTGTGGTCATTCAGTTCGGTTAGTCAAAGCGGTTTTTATTTTCCCAATCATATTAAAGACGTAAAAAATACCATATTCAAAATTATTAAAATTTTTTAATAACTTTAAATAGTAATTATTTAAAAATTAAAAGCCTCAGTTTTTGTCGGTCATGGGTTCTGTTATCGGGGGTTTTTATTTTCCCAATTATATTAAAGAGGATAAATACCATATTTAAAATTATTAAAATGTTGTTAATAACTTCTGGTAGGGATAATTTAGAAAATTAAAACCCCCTGATTCCCCCGCGGTCTGGTTAGTTCGGTTATCAAGGGTTTTTATTTTCCCAATTATATTTTAGACGTAATAAATACCATTTTGAAAATTTTAAAAATTTTGTTAATAACTTCTACCTGGGAAATTTGACAAATTCAAAAGCCTTGTTCTGGTCGGTCATGGTTATTCTGGTTAATCAAAGGGCTTTTTATTTTCCCCAATTACAGGGGGAAAAACACCATTTTAAAATTTTAAAATTTTTTAAAAAACTTCCCCGGGGGATAATTTGACTAATTCAAAGTCCTTAGTTCTGGTCGGTCAGGTTTTTGGATAAAGCGGCTTTTTATTTTCCCCAATTATATTTAAAAAGTAAAAACACCATATCAAAAATTTTAAAATTTTGTTGATAACTTCTACGTGGGGAAAAATTTAGACAAAATCAAAACCCTCATTTCTGGTCTCATGGTTAGTTCTAGTTAGTCAAAGGGTTTTTTTTTTTTCCCAATTATATTTTAGATAATAAATACCATTTTGAAAATTCAAAAAAATTTTGTTAATAATTTTACTAATAATTTAGAAATTTCCAAAGCCCGTTCTGGTCGGTTACGATTAGTTCTGGTTAGTTAAAGGGTTTTTATTCTCCCAATTATAAAGAGGTGATAAATCACTAAAAGGAACAGTAAACTTTCCGGTTAAGGCCAATTCTGCCATGGTTAAAAAAATTAAAGTTATTCCAAAATTTTTTTGAGGCGCAATTCTGCCAACAAAATTTTTGGAAAAAATTTATGCCTACCTGCCTATTTGGGCCCAATTCGGATATACCCGTAACCACAGCAACCTTTAAATTTTTTGGTTTTTTTTTTTCTTCAGCTAGGCGAAAAAATTAATAAGTGATTTTTTTGATTCTTATTTGTCAGACTTTTTTTTTAGGTTTTTTAAAAATATTTTTTTAAAATGTTCTTAAATTAAGTCCGAAATTTTTCCTTAGTTACGCATTTTTATAGAAAATTAAAAAAAAAAGTTCCATCGGAAAAACTTCCGGAAAAATTCAAGCACTAGGAAGATTATGAGTGAAAATTTTCGCCCTCTATGAATGTAAACCTTCTCCCTACCTATTGGGAAACTACCCAATTTTATTTTTTAAATATTTTAAAAGTAGCTTTTTAATGTGTATAAAAAAGCAAAAGGTGGTAACTAAAGAATTTTAATTTAAAAAAAGCATGAAAATTTACGTTTTTTTTAGCAAATAGGTGTGTAAATATTTAGTTCTAATTTTTTATTCTAAAATAAAATCACAACTTTTTTAAACATCAACATTTGCATTATTTTTAAAATACAACAAAAAAAAATTAATTCCTTATCAACGTTCCTTAATTCCCAAAATAATATATAACTAGGAACAATTTATTGCCCCGGAATTAAATTTACTTTTTATAATCAAAAGGAATGGTTAAAGAATGCCTTTTGGAAAATTTTTTTATAATTGGTGGCTTAAAAAAATTTTAAAATAGGTATAATTTGAAGATTCATTTAATACCTGTCATAAAATAACGTTAGGGGGTCGATATAGAAGAATAGCTAAATTGTCACGTAAAAAAGGTTTTTTAAAAGGGGGAAGACAAAACATGGTTTTCGGAAGGATAGTTTAATCTGTTTAATACCTCTTCATAAAAAGTTATTAAAAAAAAATTTATATATTTTTTATAACCGGAAGGACTGAGGCAAAATACCAAAACTAAATTAAAACAATTTGGTAAATATAAAAAAAAAATTTTTTAAAGGGGTGGATTTCCAAAGGCTGAGTAGGATAATAGTTCAAATTTACAATTAACTAGAAAAAGTAATGAAATTTTAATGATTTAATTAATGATTTTGCAGAAAAAAAGGTTTAAAGAAAAATGTTGGTATAGGGTTTTGCCTATAATTAAATAATACATAGTTTAAAAAAACGCTTATTTTTTTACAATTTAATTTAAAAACTGTTTTTTTATTATGAAATTTGTTTTAAAAAATTGTTATTAAATTTTTTGTATGTTTTACTTTTGTTAAATTTGTTTATTAAATATTTATAAGAATAACTAGTGAAGATTATATTCTTTTAATGCAACATTTTCCGTTTTGATATCTAAAATATTAGGGCGGCAAAAATATATTAGCCCATGGGCGGAAAAAAGTTAAATCCGGCCCTGTGTTTAAATCTAATTAAAGGGCGGCAAGAATAATTAATTATTTTAGTATAACATGGCTCTTTATACGTAAGAGTTTTATTTGACCGCCCCCCGGGGGCCCCGGCAGGGGGGCGGGGGGGTTTTCCTCGAACCCTGGGGGGGTTTTAAAAATTCTTAAAATAAAAAAACCGTTAAACCTTAAATATTCAATATCGCCTGGGAATTTAAAAGGCAAAATTTTATTTGATTTAAAAATTTTTTTATATGTGTTTTAATTCAATTAATTCTAACAGTAAATTACCCATTTTTTTCTGACGGCGGGGCTGATCCCCCCAGTTTTTCAATTTAATATCTTGTAGTTACAAAAAAAAAATTCAAAAGTTTACTTTTATAAATTACTAAATAAATTAACATGTAGTCTAATGCTTTATATG
>JAHBCN010010950.1:0-30085 GCA_019359885.1 Listronotus oregonensis | reverse complement strand
TTTTACTTTCTCCCAGGTGCTGTTGGGAGGAAGGATATATTTTTTTTCTCTTTCACACCTTGACCAATCTAAGCAGTAAGGCTCCCTCTATAGGTATGTGCTTAAAGAAAATTTTTTTTAATTTTTGTGTTAAACAATTTAAGTGATTAATAATTACTAAATAAATGAAAGTTTGACTTCCTTTGGTCAGGTTTAAAAGTAATAATAATTTAGTTTTTTTTATAAGTCTTTTGCAATACCATCTGAAATCCATTTTAAAATTTAGGGGAAATTTTAAAAACGAATTTTTTTTTTATTACGATATTTAACTTTATCGTTTTTTTAAATTACATCCGGACTGACACAAGATATCGATACTTATAAGACAGCATTAACAACGAGGGGGGTTTTTAACCCGCATCTCGGGGGGCCAGGTTATTCTTTAGAGTTAAACATGGGAAAAAAAATGAATAACGGGTTATCCCATGGCAATCTAGTCGGATTTTGAGTGATTGCTGATTGATTTTATGAACTGTCAAGTTTATTTACAAAAAAAAAAGGAAAAAAATCGGTGTTTCTGTGCAAGTTATGTAAGGAAATTTGGTTTCAAAGATAATATAAATAAGTAAAGAGTATTTTGCTGATGATTTATTAACCAAAAACTTTTATTTCTTGAATTTTTTTTTTTTTACCCATAGTGGCAATAACAAAGTCTTGTGGAGTTATAAAACTCTGGGGTTATATAACCCGACTGTTACATCATAGCACTGAATGGAAACAAAGTTACTTTTATGTAGAAAAGTTCGGCCAAGTAAAATTCCTTACGAAAAAGAAATATTTTCCTCACCAATTTCCCTCACCCATTTTCTTCACCCATTTCCCCCACTTATTTTCACCAGTCATAATTTTTTTTACTTATTCAATAAAGTAAACTATTAGGGCCAGGTCCTTCCCTTTTGGCAAAAATTTTTAATTTTTTTCAGGGTTTTTGGTTTTCCAAAAAGAAGGGGCCTAAACAAAAAACCTGACAAAAATTTTTTCCCTTGTAAAAAATTCTTTAAGAAAAAAAGAAAAAAAAGCTTAAAATTGTTTTGTTAAAAAACCTTTTTGCCATCGGCTGAAATTTCATATTTATAAATTTCAAATCTAACACAATGTCGATTACATCATTTTTAAGCTTTGGATCTACCTACTGAATATCACTGAGGAACCAACCTATAGAACTGTGACAACTTTCGTCAAATACTGTTTGTAATTTTGTAGTTCTGCTATCCTCTCACAAAACCTCATGATTATGTAAGAAATAAGATATTTTAGATTGATTTAAAACATCATAAGACACTTTGAATTTTATTGAATTACTCACGAATAAAATTAAAATATAACTTTTTGAAGTTAAAATCGTTTAATTTTTTTCCAAATTTTTCTATTTCTAAATCACCTTACACAGTGAAAGGATCTTTTAAAGAAAATTTTGAACCTACTCTTTCCAACCAATGAGAAGCTTTTATTTACAATCATCTCCATGGCAACGACAAAAATTTCCGGAAAAATTCATCCACTAGCACTTCCGGCGAAATTACACGGAAATTTCCCCCGTCACATTTGAAACGTCAAAATATTCAAAATAATGACGGGGGAAATTTCTTTTCCTTATTTATGTGAATTATTACCTTTTTTTTTTAAAAAAACATATTAATGGGGAATTTTTTTTTGCTTAAAAAAATAAAAAATTTATGCAAATTTGATTTGTAAATTTTTAAAAAAAATTTTTTATTACATTAATACTAAAAAAAAAATTTAATAACAAATGTTTGTAACTAAATTTAAGTGATGTTAAAAATTTTAACAAAAGTTTTCTCGTTTTAATGGAGAAAAAATAGGATTAAAAAAGAAATTTGTCGGAATTTTTTAAAAGTCTATGTTTAGTAAAATATATAAAATATTTAGACACAAGTTTTTTTAATTTGAATTTAATATTTTATTAAATTTACTTAAAAAATTTTACTAGATATTCTTGGATTTTTGTAAACATTTTTTTTATCCGTGGTTTCTTCGTAGTTAAGATCATCAATGCATTTTGATAAATGGGGGAAACTGACGATGGTATTTTTTAATGTCTGAATATCCTTTGCACAAACTACACAATCCGTATTTTGTTAAGTCTAAAGCCATTTTTATACTATACACTAGGTATATTTTTTTTGTTGTCGATTCATTTTTTTAAAAATTAGATAGTACCTAATAATCTATTTTTTTACGTAGTTGACATTTTGTAAGTCTAGCGGCCATTACTACTTTTTTTTTCATTTCATGGACGCCTAGACTTTTTTTTAAAACATCAGCAAAAAAAGACATAGATAGGGCTTACTTCAGACTAATAATAAAAAATAACTGATTTCCAATTAATATTAGTAGATTAAAGTTAATAAAAGATGGAAATATAAGATGCCTTTAAATTATTTATAAAGATTCTATGCAACTAAAGTTAGAAATTTGCATTTTATTTTACTAAGAAAAAGCTTCATTTTGTTAAGCATAAAATCTTGAAGTAGGGATTTAAAAGTCATAATTATCAAAAGTAATGATGTTCCACTAATATTAGTAGATTAAAGTTGATAAAAGATGGAAATATAAGATGTCTTTAAGTTATTTATAAAGGTTATATGTAACTAAAGTTAGGAATTTGCATTTTAATTTACTAAGAAAAAAGCTTCATTTGGTTAAACATAAAATCTTGAAGTAGGGTACCTACTCAAGAGTCATAATTATGAAAAGTAAATGATGTTCCACTAATATTAGTAGATTAAAGTTGATAAAAGATGGAAATATGAGATGTCTTTAAGTTATTTATAAAGGTTCTATGTAACTAAAGTTGGAAATTAACAGTTTATTTCAATAAAAAAAAAATGTTTTATTAAGCATAAGTAACACTTTGAAGTACCTACCTACTTAAAAATAATAATTATTATCAAAAGTAAATGATATTCCACTAACATTAGTAGTCTGATGTTAATAAAAAACCAAATTATAAGATGTTTTTAAATTATTTATGAAAGTTTTCTAGAACTAAAGTTAGAAAATAACATTTTATTTCACTAAAAAACTGAAATTATAACAATGTTAAACCAGAACAAAAAAACATTTTAATATATATTTTATATTTCACTATTTAGATATTATCCCCATTACCACTTTAATTTTTAATATGTAACCAATTATGTTTAGTTTATAATTTAGTAATGAAACGTACAATTATTATAAACATTACTTTGATGGTCAGAATTTTCTTTTAAAAACGCTACTTGAAGTGCTACCCTCATCGTTTCAACTATATTCTGATGGTGTGTACTATCAAGCTGCAAGTAGGGTTTAATGGATGACTGTTGCTATGTCATGTAATCTTAATCAGTTGTTGTTCACCGATCCTTTTTTAGCTAAATTTGAAACTGCAGTAGCTCTTCCTGATGATTTGTAACTTTAATTTTTTTAATGTCAATACCAATGTGACTTGCTGCAGACTTAAACCAAGTAGAAATTGTATTTTTTCCAATTGGGCAATTTTTGAACCAACTTTTGAATTTGGCTTATTAAAGTTTTCATTGGGAGTTAAAAACAATCTGTTAATTTTTATGAATTTACCTCTTTTTTCGATTAATTTTTTGAATAACCGAACGGGGCAAATGTTTGGGTTAGCAGTATTTGTAATGAGCCACTTAGTATCAGCCAATTTTCTCGATCCCCCTTGGGTCGTCTTTGAGAAAACTGGATTGTATTCTATTCGTCCTGTGTAATTGCCCATATTGTCATTTTCTTCTAAAAAATATGTAACACACGCTGAACATCCTTCCCCACCTTCCAGGCTAATTCGTGCGATGCAACAAAAAAACTTTCGTTGAAGACCATCAGGACAATCCTCATCCCATATTTGAAGAATTTTCTCATATTCTTCACTGCTCAATGCCGAAGCACTTAATTTCCTTTTTAAGGGATCCTTTTGAAGTTGTCGTCTTTTGGCATCCCGTGCTGCTCTGGCTGCTACAAACTCAACATCAGAAAACGGGTCAAACTTTCTATTATATTTATTAAAAAACATTTCTTGCAATTGCTTAGCCGTGGAATTAAACATAATTTTTACAACACTTTCTTTATAATCGTCGGCATTTTGTTTCTTCATATTAAAGGCGTAATCTTCTAAGACATGGGCTAGCTGTTCAGTAGAAATATTTTCATCATCAATATTATAGGACTTTTCTTTGCAAAATTCCAAAAATTGTTTCCAAACACTCAGTTTCGATTTTTTCGTATTATCGGGAATTAAGTGTTGAACTTCTTCCCTAATAATGTCTTGACTTTCCTTTCCAAAACGGGACATTTTAAAAAACACTTTTTATTTATGAATAAATCAGAATTTGCACTTGATTGCACGAACACGATGACAAGTAATAACCACTGACAGTAGTGCCGTATTGACAGTAGTGCCGTATTGCCGTATTGACACTCAATTGTTTGTCATTCATGGCCTCACTATGTTAGTTTGACTTTTTGTCATTTTGTAATAAAAATATCCAACATTTTCGAAATTTATACTGGGTTAAAAATTTTCTTACCGAATATCCCACGAGCTTAAATTACTTACCGGAAATTTTTCTTCTGTCACGAATATTTTAAGAAAATTATTTTCAAAATATTCGTGACCTCAAAAAAATTTCCGGTAAAAATTTATGCACTAGGGATATTATAAGTGAAAAGTTTTCAACAAATTGACGGTTTTGTTTCTTAGAGCGCCCTTTTCAAATTACTTTTCACATTCTATATTATTTTTAGATTATGGTAAGATTCTTGTACTTTTTCGAGTTCCTAAACTCTTTTTAACTGATTATCTTCTGAGATGTGTATTTTAGAAACATTGCTAATAAAGTAGAATAAAGTGGAAAGTAATTGTGTAGTAAATTAGGAAGATTATTACCTAACTTTTTCTTACCATCAAGAATCAGATCCCAAAATTGACAAGCACCTACAAAAAGATCAATTTTTAAGAAATAAAAAATGATGAAATATTGGTAGTAACAATAAAACTGACAAAATAAGAAATTGTAGTTTTAAAATAGGAAGTGTTTAAAACCAAAGATAAAACACATTTTTTCTTAAGTGAAGAAATCACTCGATTGATTTCCACATTAGATACTTTTGTTAAAGTATAAAAAAGTTTTAGTAATTAAAAACTTTTCAGTATATAAATTGAATTCTGCTTCATAGTTCAGTAGAGCTCGACGCAACGGTCCTGAAAATTATCTTTAGAATATTTTACTTTATTAAAATGGTATATAAAAAAACCTGCAACTCTAAATTGTCATTTGATTTTATAAGCAGGTTTAAAGTTTCAGGACCTTGTTGACTTTTATTGATTTTTTATTGTACATATGCAACAATTTATTATGTTTTATGATTTTATTGTCATTTTAAAAAAATTTACATGGTAAAAGAAAACATGATTGACTATGACCTATACACAAACAGTTTTTATATAAATTGGAAAGTTTAACATTGTTAATTCTTTTACTTACTGACAAAGCTAAAAATTCTTTATATTTATATTATGTTTTTTTTACAAAAATTACTTTGAAGTAAAAGCGGTTCTAAATTATTTAAAGAGAAATTTACTTAAAGTTGATTTTAATAAAGATTTTTATTACCAAACTTATAAAAATTTCCTTGAGAAACTGGTTAACTTGCATAAGACTGTTTTAACGATTATTATAAATTTACTTTGCTTTTTATAAATTTTAAGAAGTCTTCTTAAGTAGGCAACTCCCTATTATATCCTAACTCTTTCCAATTTCACTAACTTACTTTATCGATCTTACCCAAGAGCAAATAAGTAATTCAAAATTCATATAAAACTAAATAATTTAATTTTATACTTTTAATAGCACATGTTTTGTTACTTATTCTAACATTTAACTAAAACCAATAAAATATATAATATCTTTTATAAAAGTCCTCCATTTCCTTACAATGAAACCAGCGCCGGATTTGCATTAGGGCAAAAAGTGCAATTGCCCTAGGGCCCCGAACGTTGCGGGAGCCCCACAGCGTACGAAAAAGCATTAAAGAAATAAAGGTTATTTATAACTATTTATTTCTTTTTGTTGCTTCTTTTTAAACTGTATGCCTAGGTCCTACCTGGTCTAAATCAGATCTAATCAATATTTAAAAAATTTAAATTTAAATATTTTGCTGAAAGCAACACTCGATAAGAGATAACAGAGCGGTCATTTTACTAAGTTAAAAGGATTATTTTCTTTAGAGGCAAAAAAGTAACCAAATTATTCAAAAAGTTAACATTGATTTACATCAAATAGTAATAACATATAAAAGTATAATTGATTACATAACCCAGTTAAGAGATAAGTTTGAACATTATCATGAAAAGAGTAAAAATGCGTCAGAATTTAGGGAATTTCAACAAGATCTAAAACGATCTAAAAGTAAAAAATTTAAGTATGTTGATTATGGAACTTCTGACACAAAATTTGATGGTATAAATAATTTCAAAGTAAATACCTATTTTGTTATCATAGATACTATTAATAACGAGATGCGAAAACGGTTAGAAAAGTACAATTTTATTGATAAACATTTCAGCTTTTTAACCCAACTAACTGAACTTCATAACGACGATTTACAACAAAAAACACAGGCTTTAATACAGCTGTATAGAAATGATATTAACGATGAACTAGGAGAGGAATATCTTATTTTTAAATCATTTTTAAATACAGTTAAAGAGGAAATCAATATTAGTTCAGCACCTGGTTTACTTAACTACATTTATTCCAATGATTTAATAACAGCTTTTCCCAATATTTACACAGCCCTTCAAATATTTCTTACAATCCCTGTGAGGAACGCGTCAGGAGAAAGATCATTTTCTATTTTAAAATTAGTGAAAACTTACCTGAGAAACTCTTTGGGTAACAATACCTTAATTTCTTTTACATTATTATCAATTGAAAAAGAGTTATTAAAAAAAATAAATACTGATTCTATTATTAACGAGTTTTTAAATTTCAAATCAAGAAAATGGCGTGCTTGATAAAAAACCAATTATTTATGTATATGTATTTTTATTTTATTGACTCTTGACATTGTATAAAAATGTTAGATACTTCTCAGTTCAATTTATTAAATAGGGATACATGTATGTTTTTTAAATAAAATACTTATGTTACAATATGTTTTTATTACATGATACCCGTTTGTTTTTTTTAACAAAAAGAAAAAAAATGTATAGGATATGGGAGGTGGGGGCCCCGATTTTTGGTTGCTCTAGGGCCCCCTGATATCTAAATCCGGCGCTGAATGAAACTCTAAATTGTCTTCTCGCACAATAACTCTATTATTGATTAAGTCTTGTCAAATTCCTGCAATAGTGTAGAACTATTTTCACACCGTAATTCAACAGCAAGCTCTATTTGCAGTCAGGCAAAGCAGTTTATATCGTATTATAAAACTTTTCTAAAACTGATAACTTCTGTTGTATAGTACCTCGATTTCTAATTAATTTTTTAAGTAATTACACCTCACCGTAGAAATCCGATAAAAAGTCGTAAATTAAATAGGAATAAAACCAAATTAGTGCTATAATTATTATAAGAAATAGGTGGCCATAAAAATGGAATAGTTACATGGAAATCGACAAAGTTATTAAATGAAGAAAATCATCTTCAAAATTGTTTAAGTAATCTAAAACATAAGAAAATAGAAATAAAACTTAAAAAGTATTTTTTAATTTAGAAAATCTGTTATATTGGCAAAAATACTTTTTATACTTATCAACTAGTCTTGACACTTTCAAAATCGACTTAAAACTTAAAATAGGGTAATAAAGTACCTTAAAATTTCGAATAAAAAAGTGTAAACTATTTCTAAATACCAAACAGACCTATAGTGCAGCTTGCTATAAAAGTTATTTCTTGACGAAATGGTGAATGACAAGAAAGGACAGGTACGAGCCGCTGCTGATATATTGGGATTAAAATCACCCTTCTACATGTATGAGAGTACATGGATTGGTCAAAATAACCTTTATATTTACATTAATTAACTTTATTTAAATTAACCGGTGTTATTATAAGCTAAGCGAATTAGGCCATGTTATTTTAAACTCGTTAACACAACAAAATTTCGATTTACTGGCCTTAAGCTTTAAACCAACGAATTTAATTCCTAAAATAAACATTCTCGGGTTAAAATGTAAAATTTGGCTTTAATTACGAAAATAAAAGACCCGTAAACCTTATACACTTTAGCTATCCGGAGACATTTTAAAGTTATTTGACTTTCAAATTTACCTAACACACAGACGCTTAATAAGAGCATACAATCGGTTTGCAAAAATCGCTAAGTACGTGACATACAGGTTTCAAATTTGACAAAATACGAACACATTTAAAAACAGTATTTTTTTAAAAAAGGCGACTTCTTCTTCTTCTTCCCTGGGAGCCGTCTTGTTTAACTACCGGAGGCAGCGCATCCTCATGGGCTTTTTGTGCCAAATCTCCCATTGTCTTTTATATCAATCCTCCCATTAGTCTTGTTCCTTCTACAAGTCTGTATAACCCCGAGACTGGTTGGTTGATATATTTCTGGGGGCTCATTTCCGGTTGCCCAAATAATGCCTGTCTTTTGTGATTCAATGCTTTACATTCGCACAGGATATGGTAGGCTGTTTCTTCCCCCTCGTCGCACATTCTGCAACTTGGGTCCCCATTGTATGAGCCTATCTTGTGTAGCTGTCCTCTTAGGTTATCATGCCCCGTTAGCAACCCTACTGTTATGCGAAGTCTTTTCCTACTTTGTCTAAGTAGTTCTTCCTTCGTTCTTAGGGATGGGCCTCTAATGAAGCTTTTTCCATGTCTTATTCTACTGAGGTTTCCCCAGAATTCTTCGTGTTTGTTTCGGATCCATTCCCTGGTTTACCCTCGTGCTGTGGTTTTGGTCACTACAAGGGCAGGTTCTGGCCCAAAGTATGGTGTGGATGATCCCTGTCTCGCTAGCTCATCAGCTTTTTCGTTGCCTTCCATCCCCGAATGTCCCGGTTCCCACAAGAGAGTTACTCTGTTGCGTTCTCCCAGAACTTTCAGTATTTTTTGGCATTCCCATGTCAGCTTGGACGTTACCTTGGGGTCTACTAGTGCCCCTAGTGACGCTTGGCTGTCTGTTATTCTGCAGATCCGCTTGCTTTTATAAGCCCTCCTGTTATTTTCTTTTGCACAGTGCAGTAAAGCATATATTTCCGTTTGAAATACAGAACTGTGTGTTCCTAGTGGAATGGAGAATTGTGAATTCCTCATTTCACTGTACACTCCCGCTCCAGTTCCCTGCTCGGTTTTGGAACCATCCGTATTCCAGTTGATGTCTCCAACCGTGCCGGCGAGATCGGGTTGCTGCCACTCACTTTGATCTGGAATTTTTACCTCGAAGTTTTTGTTGAAAGAGTATTGGGAAATCATCTAGTCTGTTCTCTTGTCCAGGATGTTGCCGCCAACTTGACTTTTTATATTGTTGTGCCTCAAACTAGCGTAGTCACCAGTTGGTTTCTGTTGCAGTCAGAAGTAGCTCATTCTTGCCTCTCCCACCACTATAAGGTTAAGTGGTGGAAGGTCTAAGAGACACTCCATGGCTGGTGTTGGGGTTGTTTTAATTGCTCCTGTTATAGCTAAGCAAGCAAGTCTCTGTACCTTGGTCAGTTCTGTAACAGCAGTTCTTTGTCGCATTTTTGTCCACTATATCAGTAATGCGTATGTTATTATGGGCCTTACTACCATGGTGTATAACCAATAGACCATGTTTGGTTTAAGGCCCCATGTTTTCCCATGAGCGCGTCTGATTAACATAAGAGTCATCTCCGCTTTCTTTCTTATTTTCTGAGGATGATGGTTCCAGGTAAGTTTATAGTCTAGGATGAAACCCAAATATTTTACCTCTCCCACAACCTTGTAGGATCAGGGGTCCTAAGCATTTTAGATTTCTCATTTTGTTGAAGGCAACTATGGCTGATTTAGAAGGGTTTGTGTTTAGTCCCTCCTTTCTCATCCATCTAGTAACTGCGTTTAGGGCCTGTTGCATTTTATCCCTAACAGTATTGTTAAAATTTTCTTGGGCCATAATGACGAGATCATCTGCATATCCCAATGTTTTGTGCCCTTCAAGTTGAAGGACTTTTAGTAGGTCGTCCATGACAAGGTTCCATAGCAGTGGGGACAGAACTTCCCCTTGCGGACATCCTCGCTCAACCCGAGCTACAAGAGTTTCTTCAAGAATTGAAGTATATACTGATCTGCTTTTAAGCATGTAGTCTATCCACTTGCAGCTTATTGCGTCGATCCCTCTGCGCCTCGACGCGTTTGAGATAGATGTTAGGGACTTGTTGTCAAACGCTTCTTCTATATCCAGGAAGGCACACATTAGTACCTCCTTGTATTTGAGAGCATATTCGGCTTTTTCTACGAGCTCATGTAATGCTGTTTCTGTGGACTTACCTGCTGTGTATGCATGTATATTCTTGTGTAGAGGTCTGTTTTTAAGTGCATTTTCCCTGATGTGCCTATCCAGCAACTGCTCTAGGGTCTTTAGCACAAACGACATTAGACTTATTGGTCTTAAAGCTTTTGCCCCATCCTATCCGATTTTCCCAGATTTGAGGATGAATGCTACTCTGTTTAGTCTCCAGGTTGTTGATGTATAGCCCAGAGCTAGACTGCCTCTTAAAAGTAGACACAGTCTATGTAGTAAAAGCTCTGGTCCTTTCTGGAGCATAACTGGATAAATGCCATCCGTTCCTGGCGATTTATACGGTTCGAATGAGTTTATTGCCCATTTAATTTTGTCTACGTTTATCACTGACGACGACTTAGTATCCCCAACTAAAAATCTACTGCCTAAGAGAATTTCAAAAAAGTAAAAAATGGATTTCTGAAGGTACACTTATTATTTTCTTATGATAGTGCACGAAGGACCAAATATTAAGGTTCCGTGTGCCTTGGGACTTATATAATCTGGAGGTTAAAAAAACAAGGAAATACCTCTACAGGTAGCAGATTTTACAGTCTAGACCAGTGGTCGCCAACCCGTCGATGGCGAGCTACCGATAGCTCGCAAAGGCAATTCTGATAACTCACGTTGAAAAAAATCTAAAGGTGTAAAAACTATACGAGTATCAGCAAATTTTAAATTTTTTTATAATAAACACAAGCGTAACGTATTTGTGAAAACCTTCTTTCTTCAATATGAAGTTAATTAAGAACAAACACCGTAATCGACTTACAGATGAACATTTGGATAATTGTATTCGAATGGATGTATTAAACTATGTTCCAAACATTAAAAACATTATCGATGAGACAAAATGTTAATCTTTTCATGAAGATGTAATATATTTTTTATCTGCACATATTTTTGCTTAAAACAGTGCATTACTTTTTTGTTAATTGTATTTCACTTTTATCTAATCGTATGTGAGATGCCACTGTGGCTGCGTAAAAAATTGGGTATGACTGGCAAATATAAATATGAATGTATTTATGAGTTCTGTAATAGGATAGGTATAAATAAGTACCATAAGTCGTTGGTGTTTTAGAACGTATTAGTGAAATAAAAAAATATACGTCGAATATACCGGTGTATTATTTAATTTAGGTTGGCTAACGTGGGTTGCTCACTCTTTATTTCAAAATTATGAAAGTAGCTTAACACATTAAAAAGGTTGGTGACCACTGGTCAAGATACTCTATAGACAGAAAGGAACGGAAAAACTGGGCCGTTTGGAACTTCTTCAAATAATGAACTGTAAGTAGCATAGAAATTATTTTATTTAACGCCTTGAAACTTAAAGGCGTGAAAATATCCGGAAAGAGGAGAGAGAGGTGAGGAGAGGAGTTAATTTGCTTAAAAGAGTGGTCTAATTAATAAGGCTAAATCAGAGGCGCCATTCCCCAAACCTGGAAACAGTGTTCCAAGCAGGTGCTGATTTGGAATACATTTAAAGAAAACAGAATGGGGAAAAATACTTTTCCACTTAAAAAGGTAGTCCAAGCCTATTTAATGCAGCTCTGGTTGTAAATATGTGGATAAGGAAATGATGAGTAATAGTAGATTTTTGACTGACAAGCTATAGTCAGCAAAACTATGAATTTTATGATCCGTAAAAAGATCATTGATGTATAAAAAAATGTGGTGCAGTATAGAATATTATTAGAATAAAATTAATATGAAGAACATTGTTTTAATAATTTCCAAATAGATATAGATTTATAGATAAGAACGCAACACTTAAAAAATAGAGCAATTTTACCATTTCCTCTTTTGACATCCAGTTAGAGAAAAATTTAAACTGTTTTAAAAATATAATTAATGAGAAATTAAAATTAAATTAAAACAAGTACCTACGTTTCAAAAGAAAGTTTTAAATATTTTTTTGATTAAATAAAAATAATTTGTTCCCGTTAAAATATTAGAACAGAAAAGCATTTGTAGTAAATATTTTAGTTAAAATTTTATAATTTTAATTTGCATATTAAAGAACCAAAATTAGGATAAAATTAAAATGCCAATAAATTTGTTGCCATACATTTTGGTGTTATTAGAGACAATTTAACGAACAGGTAATAACCAAACGATCGCCAAAAAAGTATTTTTTGGGTCAATTTATAAATTTTTAAAGGCGAATTAACAGTATGCCTGGACAAAACCTAAATCGAATCAGTTCCATTTGGCGTGAAACGCAAATTATTAAAATATGCAGTGTTAAAAGTAAGGTCTGCATCATATGGATTTTTTTAGTAATAGGTTTATTCGAAATTTTATTTTGTCATCAATTTTTGCTTCGACCGAGATTAAAATAAGCTTAAATAATAGTAGTTACGTGATTTCCATTATCAGTCAAATTTTATTTTTATTTCCGGAAAAAAAGTATTTTCGTTTCTAAAAATATCAAAAAAGTTTTCTAAATGCAATTTTAGCCCATACACTTAATTTCAGATGTATAAGATGATTATGACTTTTTGTAAATTGCACAACTTTAGCAAAGTAAGACTCAGGGCAACCTACATTAACTTCTTAGTTTTGACAATGCTTTATTGCAGAGACATTTTCTTTAAAGAAAACCATATCCAATGTGTGTTTTTTTACAATTTTCAAATTGGGCTATAAAAATTTGGTGTTATGTGATGCAGAGCTTATTTGGTTTTGACTCTCCATAATGCCAGAAAGGTCTCTTCTGGAAATATTTCGGGGCAAAGTAATTGAGCATTGAGTAATACTGACCGGCTAAGTCTCCAGATTGAATACCACCTAATTTCGTCTTGTGAGGTCACCTTAATCAAAAAGTTTATAAACAAAAACCTTTTCGTAATGTGGATTATTCATAATATAACTGGGCCCCGGGAAGAAATTTTCTTTAAAAGTGTTAGACAATGTTATGGTTTCAATAGCACTAAAATCTTGGTCTTCCATTGTCTTTATTTGCTAATTAATACACAACGTTTCGGTTAGTGATGTATCTCCAAACATTTTTTAGTAATAACTAAAAATTTTTCCCCAAAAGCTACGACCTTAATACTATCCTTTTTTACCAAGCTTAACCGACTTGTCACGGTTCAGCAACGACATTTTGGTTGTTTGTAATCAAATCCCCCACGATAAACACGAATTTAGCAGTGGGTAGGGGAAAAGGGGGGGGCGACTGCCCCCCGCCCTTCTAGACCAGCGCCCCTGCGCCCAAACAAACCTACCGTAAAAAAGGGGTATTATTTACAACATACTATTTTTAACCCCCTTTTTAAACATTTTTTACTTGCTGGTGAATTTTTTAGAAGTCATATTTTAAAATAATAATTGTCCACACTTTTTGTTAATAATTTTTCTGTCCCACAGTGTCGGGGGGGGGGGTTTTTTTAAAAAAAGCACTAACCCGGGAAAAAAAGGCTGAGCGCGGCATCCGTTTGTGGGCGGCATTTCTTTTTTTTGGGGGTCGGTTTGGGGAATATTCCAGAATTGTTTACTTTATTTTTTAATATTGCAAATCGGCAGATTTCAAACGTATGTTATTTATTTCTGGTACTCATATTCTCCCTTTGTGGTGTTATTTAGTCGTTTATTGTCTATGCAAGGGTAAACTTGTTAAGAGTAAAAATGGAAAAAAAAAAAAAAAGTCAGGTGTTGAGTTCAGGAAGGAATATCGTGAAAAAAATGATGTTAGCGCAACACACAGCCAAAAATTACAAGATTTTGTCAAAAAAACTGCTGGGTAAGAACATTTTTTTATATTGTCATTATTTTTCCTTTCTGGCCTAAAGTTTCAAATATATTTTTGTTTGTTTAGGTTGTGTGTTTTTTTTTTTTTTAATAACAATGTTTTAAGAAATAGACCCCCTTTAAACTTTGGGTTTTCCCCGCCCTAAAAGGTTGTTTTACGCCACTGGAACTTAGGGTCAGACATTGGAAAAGGACGTAACGCGTAACTAAAGTCGATAAAATCTGTTGCCAGCTTGAGGGAATTTAAACATTTCTAAATGAAATTGCCTTTAAGTTCTATATTTATAATAAAAATGGGCATAAAAATAAATAGATTACTAGATTTGGCTTTAAAAAATAAATAATTTAAAGATAATTTTGCTACATAAACCATTTTTTTTTATTTTTATTTGGTTAAATACGTTTCGCATTCACATTTCGCCCGCAAGAAAATTTTGCAGGCGGAATATGGCAATGCCGCTTCAACGCACTTTGTAATTTTACAACCGGTCCGTTGATAAATGGAATGAACCTGATCAGGTGTAGTGCGACGTTGCCCTGGATTTGTTTAATGTTTTGTGGTGTTTTTATTAAAACTATCTGTTAAAACTATTTACAAACTTATATTAAAAACTCTAAAATGGTGCGTGAATGTGTTTTGTGTAAAAATTGGACTATTTACACGAAGATGTGTCTTTTCATAGGTAAGTTAGGTTCTGTTTGGAGGCGATGTTTTTACCAAGGTCAGTGGCGTAGATTTACAATAGCCAGAAGGAAAAAAAGGGTTTTTTTATGCATTGTACTTGTTTTATTATTTTTATTAGAATATTAGAATTTATTAGTTTGGAGTAGGTTTATAATATTGTGGGAAAAATTATACATTATACAAAAGGATTTTCTAATATTTTAGGTTTCCCAGATCCAATAACAAGAAACATTTGGTTTTCTCTTGTGGAAATTAAAGAGGGACAACATTTACAAAGCACCCTGTGCTATGCTCAGACCATTTTGATCCACAGGAGGTTTTGATTAAGGCAAACAATAGCAAATATTTAAGGCCTGGAGCCATCCCAAAAATTTTACATCATATATTTGACAATCAATCTGTTGATGGAAGGTAATTATTATGACTAATACATTCTAAATTATTGTTAACGTTTTTTTGTATATTTACGAATTTCGTAAACTTTGGTTCTTGATTTAAAAAACACATCATTTCTTTGGTGTAGGTCTATCTAATAACGTTTGAGCTTTTATGTTTAAAACAAGTACATCTTTTTGACCTATTCATTTTTTAACTTAATTAATATAACTGTATTTTTTAGCTCTGACTCCACTCTACTTGAAAACTCCCCAGGAAAGTGAAAGGGTATGTAATTAATATGGTCTTACAAAATCAGCAAAAGTTTTCTAAAGGTTTTCACGTATTTATTTTTTAAATTTAATTAACTTTTTGGGGGATGAAGACATATCCATGGATAATGGGGTGTATGATTTATCGACAAATTTGACCACAGCGAGCGCGCAATCAATTTCGTCCCCAAAATATTTTGCAACATGCCAATACAATTTTTGGGAAATTTTGAAATATAATGCTTCATTTTGCGATTTTCTGAAAAAAAAAAAAACAAATTTGACAACTAAAAAAAGTCACGTGATCATCCTTATAAGGGTGCCACAGACAAACATGCATGGGGATCTTGGAAACCGGAAGAGATACAAAGTCGGTTAAATTATTGAAAAGTTGCGCATTTAGGGTAAAATCGAGAAATCCGGAGATATCCGGAAAAAAATTTGTCGATTTCGTTTTTATTTTTTTCTGGCGTTATTTAAAGAGATATGGAAAAATAAAAGACAATTTTTCATGGCCACTTAAAAAAAACAGCGTTGAGAGATTTAATTTCTTTTCTTTATCAACTTTATTTTTTTAAATCCGGCATTCAATTGTTCATTGCATTTTTTTTTTGAAGCAGTTATAATCCCAATTACAATGATGTATAACACTTAATATTTTTCTGTTAAATAAACATATTTTTCATAAGAGACAATGATTTTAGACAAGGAACGCACAACATTTCTTATAGGGGCGTTTCATATTTGTTAAAAAATATTAAGTGTTATACATTTTTGTTATTGAAATAATAAGGGGTTCAAAAAATGAAATAAAAAAACCAGGTCCGTATTTAAAAAAATAAAGTTGATGATGATTTAACGAAAACGAAACGTCGTGCGGAAAATCTCTTAACGCTGTTTTGTAGAGCTTAAAAAGTGACCACGAGAAAGTATCTTTTGCTTTTCCATATCTCTTTAAATAACGTCAGAAAAATATAAAGACGAAATCGTCAAATTTCGTTTTTTTTTTCGAATATCTCCAAAAGTACTCGGAATTATGCAACTTTCCTAAAGTGGATATGGTTAGTTACGTAAATACACACCTTTGCCATAATTTAACCGACTTCATATCTCTTACGGTATTCGAGATCCCCATGCATGCACTCGAATCTGTGGCACCCTGTATACATTATTTGGCATTATTTTTCAAACAAAACTTTTGGCAAAAAAAAATTACCCGAATTAATTGGGGAAAAATTTTCTTAGGAATAAGTAGATATTTTTTTATTTTGCCTTATATCTAATATTTTATGTTATTTTTTGTGTACCGTATATAATAAAAAGTATCCCCAGTTTTAGTCTTTTTTTTATTAATTTGTGGTCCATATTATTCTAAATTTATAGGAGAAAAGTAATTTTTTTAAATAAATCAATATACCAAAAATATTTTATGTTTTTTTAGAATAAAATATTTTATAACTATTTATGTTGCTAATCAAAATTTTTTAATAAACTAAAATTAAAAGGATCACCATAATTAGAACGATTTAAAAATTAATATTTTTAATAAATTTATATCTAATCGAAACTTCTAACATAAACCATACGCCACTGGTCGAAACTGCAAGGCTTCGTACAATGTTGCCTTGATCAGTCCTAATTTATCTTCTATCCTTTTTCCCCTTATATGATTTTATTGATAATGTCTGGGTCAAAACAAAGTGTCACTTATGAATGAAATATTAAGTCTTTTCTTTCTTTCGTCTGAGTTTGTAATTATTACAGCTTTTTTTATTTTTTTTTCTACCAGTGGGTTTCTTTTTGAATAATTTTTACTTTCGATCATTGTATGCGGTGTTCGGAAATCCCCGATTTCGACGTTTCACCTCGTTCCGTATGTGTTTTGCGTTCTTTAACTCTAATTTCAAGTGGGCTTTTTGTTTCTCCAAAGTATACCTCGCCACATTCACAGGGAATTTGGTAGATACAGTATTTTTTTAAAACATTGTTGTCCGGTCTCGTCTTAGTAAGAATACTTCTCAAAATTGTTTAAAATTTAAATCCTGTTCTAATATTATATCTATTCGCTATTCTGCGGATATTTTCTAAAGTTCCTTTAATATACGGAATAGTCATAAATATTTGGTCCTGTGGAGTCTTGTTCAAATTAAAGTTTTTTGTCTTATCTTGATATTTATTGATTGTTTCCTTAACCAATCTCTCACTGTAGCCGTTTTGCTTAAAATCCCTAGTTATATTACTTATTTCAGCTTACAGAGATTCCTTATTATTAAATAAGATTACTGCGCCGTCATATCGGGTACGTATGACTCCTTGCTTCGTTTCGTTAGAGTGATTGGAATTCTGGTGTAAATATTGTCCAGTGTGTGTAGGTTTTCTGTATACCGAGGTTTGTATATGTCGTTTGACTAAAACGTCGAGAAAAGGTAGAGCCGAATTTTGTTCCTTCTCCATTGTAAATTTGATACAGGGTTGAAGAGAATTTAGATGTTTGAAGAAACCTTCAAGTTCTTCGTCATTACCTCTCCATACAATAAAAGTATCGTCAACATATCGTAGCCAAACGTTTGGTTTGATTGGTGCAGTTTTAATTGCGTGTTCCTCCAACCATTCCATATAAATATTTGCTACCACTGGAGAGAGCGATAAACCCATGGGTGTCCATCATCCTGCGCATAGTACTTATCTTTTACTTAAAAGTAAGAACTACGCAGGCACAGCTCCAACAACTCCATTTAGCGGCGGGGTGGATGCTTAATGATTCTTCTACTGGCACATTTGTATACGGACTTTCTACATTAAACCTTACAAAAATATCGTTTGGTCCTATTTAACGATGGTGACTTACCGACTAATGGTTTAATTGGTTTTAAAAGGTATTTTGCCAGTGCAGTCCTGGGTGCATTTCTAGAACTGGTGATGGGCCTTAAAGGTATATATTGTCCTTGTGTATTTTCGGTAGTCCATATAGATGTGGAGGCTTACTATTATGAGGTGTTGGAGTTGTTCTAGTTTCGCTCGTCAGAAAGTTTTTATTTTTTCTTAAAGTCCTATAAATTTTGTTTTCTATTGGGGGTGCTGGATATTAATCAAGACATCTGTATTTGCCTTTACGAAAGACTTCGTCTATTTTTTCATCATGGGTGAGTGTATCCATGACTACGGTGGCATTCCCTTTGTCTGCTGGAAGAATTTTATTGGATGTAGCATTTTAAAGGTTTTTAAGAGCTACTAATTCGTTTTGTGTGATATTGGTGGGGTTATTTTGTTTTGTTTCTAAGGCGGTTTTATATGACCATCGAAGTTCTTCCGCATCTGGTCCCTGGGGCCGTGTTGTTTCTAAAAAACTAATTATGTCCAGAGTAGGTGTATGTTTTGGAACTATGGCAAAGTTTAATCCTCGTCCGAAAACCTGTTTTTCCGTTTCCGAGAGGGTCCGGGAGGACATATTAATTATAGTCTTTTTGTTGACGGTCTGAGTTGTTAGTCGTTTACTGTAAAGTCTGTTCAATTTGTTCTTGTGTTTTTTTCGTAAATTGTCTTTGACCTTCTCGCATGTTCTTTGTATTTTTGAAATATGGGGTTATAGTCCTCTTCCTGTACGTATTCTTAAATTTCTTTATATCGCTGGGTAACTTCTAACATCAGCTGTACTTTCTTCCATCGGTGGTAGTTATTCAGGGATCGGAGCACAGATTTGCTGGCTTCTTCAAGAATACGTTTAGCTCGTTCTCCTGGTTTTGGTGACTTCAGGTAAAAACCAACTGAAATAATGTTGTTATCTCTGGCTTCTTGAAGGAATTTATTTTGGGCATCTTCTTTTGTAATCTTAAGACAGGTCTTTTCGTAGCCTCTAAACAGTTCGTTGCTACCGGGTCCGTACCGGGCTTGCAACGTGTTTTAAAAAGTGTTGTATCAGTTAAGAAATAAAGACAATGGAAGTCCAAGATTTTAGTGTTATTGATACCAGGCAGTTCACTCGCGACAATTAATTCGATTTTTAATATTTTGTATATATTACTTTCTTATTTTAAACGATCCATACTTGCTTGTGCTTTTTGAATTAAAAACCGAAGATGGAATAACGCAAGTCAACTTTTTTAAAATCCTTAAAATACCTTTATATTCTATAGAACGGCATTCATCGACTTTATAACGCATTTCTAAGACCGACCCTAAAGACGTATTACCCTTTTAAAGTTTAAGTGATATATGGCATTTATTATAGTCACAGCTGTTAAGCATGTATAAAACATCATATATAACACATTTTTCATTACCTCTCGCATTATATTCTTTTATGAAAGCGTTTATGTGTCGGCAACAAAAAGAAGCTAAAAGCTTGTTAAAATTTAGCCAGACTATTGAATGGCTCAGTTGCCGCCTTGGCGCTTTTCAACGTTATTTATTGCGTTATTTATGCCGTCGAGACGGGATGAATTAAAGTTGCAAGCTGTAACCGATATTGTACGTTTTATTATGCTAATAGTACTTAAAGTAATGCAAAAGACGTAGATGTATGTCAATGACGTAAACGTAGAAATATACGTTAAGTGGTGCAAAAATAGTATTGAAATTCAAGCCTTGCAACCAGGCGCGGATTTAGCCCTCAAATAAGGTTGTGGGCAGAGCCACCCAAAAATCGGCCAAGTGCGAGTCGAAGTACAGTTACGGCCATAAAATTTCGGGTAACGATTTTACGTGTTGTAAAACAGCCTTCAGTTACCAGCTTACCTTTACTTTTGACACTAATTCGAAATCTGTCATTGTCCAAAAAATATATCAAGTTCTTCGAACCATGCCACGCATATCAGTTGCAAAAAAACTTCAAGTTGTTACATTGCTGGAGGAGGGCTACTCAGAAAAATCTGTTGCGGAGAGAATCAGAGTGTCAAAGAGTTCGGTTCATGATATCAAACAAAAATTTCATGGTAGAAATTCGCACGAGAAAGGAAGGTAGCGGTCGTCCACACATATCAACCGAGGAACAAAACGAAAACTTGATAAGCTGCGTTCGAAGAAATCCTTTTAAAACAGCCTCTTCTGCAAAACAAGAAACAATTTTTCCTGGCTCCGACAGAACAGCACGCCGCTGCATCAACAAATTTTCGGAGCTTCGATGCCGTCGAGCGGCCAAAAGACCTTTTTTATCACAGGCAAATAAACAAGAAAGGATTGGATTTTGCCTAGAATACCTACCACGGGAAATGCGTTTCTGGGAAAGGGTAATATTTAGTGATGAAAAAGTTTTCCAGTCAAGTTTTAATGGAAGTAAGTATGCGAGTATATAGACCCCAAATTCAAGATTTGAAGAGACATACACCCAAAAGATAAAACAGAGTGGTAGGTTTTCGGTCAATGTTTGGGGATGTATCGACGCAGGATGGATGGGCGTTTGCCATCATATCCAGGATAGATTTAACGCCAATTCTTATCAAGAAATACTCCAAAATATCATGCTGCCAGCGGCCTATAATGTCTATGGAAATGATTTTATCTATCAGCACGACAACTGTCCGGTCCATACAGCCCGAAGGGTCACCGACTGGTTAAGAAACAACCAGGTTAGAATCCTTCCCGGCCATCGCGAAGTCCCGACGCGACGTCAAACCGATGGAAAATATATGGGGACTGATAGTTAAAAAATTCAGCCCGCAAATGAAGAAGAGTTATGGGCACAAATTCAAGAGGCGTAGAATAGTTTGACTGAGGATTACACTAGAACATTGTTCGCTTCGATTCCTAAAAGATTGGCCTTGGTGATCGAAAAGAATGGAGCTATCATAAAATACTTTTTGTTTTATAGTTTATTAGTTGATATTCAATTTAATTTTAGTTTTCTGTATAAATTAATGGAATTTGGCTTACTTTAAGTCTTTGTCTTGTTTCAGCTAAGAAATTGATATTAAAAGGCCTGTGAACGTGACTGTGTACTTCAAATATATAATTATCGGGTGAAAGCCTGGTTTACGAAAAATCAATGATTTTGACATGGTTTGTCAAATTTTGCCCGAAATTTTATGGCCGCAACTGTACACACTTACTTATGACGAATCATGGATCTACATACGTTTTAAACGATTTTTTTAATTTGATAATTTTTTACATCTTCAAATGATAACATTGATTACTCTCTTTCGTCGTTCTCAGTCATGCATTGTGTATACATTGTAAAATATTTTAATTTTAAAGTATTTTATTTATGTAACCTATTTTTAATTTTGAGTTAGAATTGTTTGTTTTTGGATAATGTCGTCGGATTAACCTTGTTACGCCTAATTTCTTCTTCAATTGGTAATACTAATCAAAACTACGGGTGAACAAGTTAGCCAAAGCATATCTTTAGGAGCAGTTAGCCTAACAACCCATATAACATTATTTTCCGACTATGTAGATTTTATTAAATGGCATTGCCCGCCCTCTTTAATGAAAAGGCATTGGCAACAAGGTATCAAAAAGACGTGCAAGTGGGCACGTGTTGCAGATAATGTAATGACATCACTGGTAGGTTATTGCCAAAAACTGCATTTAGGATAATGGCTTCTATCATTAAATGAGTGTTGGCAAAAATATGCGTTTTATCATTTAATTTTTTTCCTAATGGCAATAAAATACATTTTTTCCGTGACGGGAAAAAATTTAACATTATAATATTGTCTCTGTTAGCAGGTTCCAAAATGTCACTTTTTATGAAATTACTTTTTTGCCCGGGTAAAAAGTAAGTACTGTTTTTGGTACTTTATAAAATTGATTTTTACCCACAACCTGATTAATACATTTTTTATTGTGATATGCATAAAACAGGCAGCGCTTTGCTGCATGTGATAATTATTTAACCTGTATTTTATGAATTTATATATTGCTCACCTTAGTTCTCCACCACTCTATAATTGTCATTCTGAATTAACAGTTGTCATTATTAATAATAGTAAATTAATAAGTATTTTCTGTTCAATCTGAGAATCAGATCTCTTAAACGTATCATGGGTATGTTTTCTCATTATGCTAAATTCATATCAAAATTTTTGGAGAAAATTCAACCTTTGGTGCAAATTAAGTCATTCCCAATTTCAACGAAAACATTAAAGCTGATATAGCTAAATCGGTAGTAACTGCAATAGATAAAAAGATACCTTTTACAAGATGGGTCGCCAGTAGCATTCTTTTCAAGAACCCTTTTTGAAAGTGAACGTCGTCATTCAGCTATAGAAAAGGAGGCCTATGCTATAGAATCTCTTCGAAAAAGGAGGTATTATTTGATTGGACGTCCCTTCAAACTTCTTACAGATCAAAAGTCAGTTTCATTTATTTTCAACTACAAACATACAGGAAAAATGATAAAATAAAACGCTGGCGATTGGAACTTGCACCTTACAAATTTGATATTATCTATCGACCAGGAAAAGAAAACAATGTTGCAGACGCGTTATCTCGTATTTGTGCCAATTTAACTCCTGATCTACAGAAATTTAAAAAACTTTATTCTGAACTTTTTCATCCAGATGTAACGAGGATGGTACATTGGATTCGTGTTAAAAATCTGCCTTACTCTGTAGAAGAAGTTAAAACTATGATAACATCCTGTCCTGTATGTGCATCTATAAAACCACGCTTCTATAAAAACTCTAGTACACTAATTAAAGCTGCAGCTCCGTTTGAACGTTTATCCCTAGATTTTAAGGAACCACTACCTTCTACAAGTTACAATAAACATCTCCTTACCGTAATAGATAAATATTCGAGATTTCCATTTGCTTTTCCCTGTGCTGATTTATCTTCTACAACTGTGATTAAACATTTAACATTTTTTTTTCCATTTTTGGTATGCCCTGTTTTATTCATTCTAATAGAGGATCATCATTTATGTCTTCAGATTTAAAACAGTTTTTCAGTCAAAAGGTGTAAACAACTAGCAGAAAAAAGCATATAACCCTCAAAGAAAGGGACAAATTGAACTTGAAAATGGAACAATTTAAAAACGATTCAGTTGTCACTCAAATTCAAAAATTTAGAAATTAGTAATTGGGAATTGGTTTTGCAAGAAACTCTTCATTTAATAAGATCATTACTCTGCACTATCATAAACGCTACTCCACATGAAGGAATGTTCAATCATAAAAGAAAATCAACAAATGGATACTCCATGCCAACTTAGTTAACTATTCCTGGTAAAGTGTTAATGAAGAAACATGTTCGTTCTAATAAATATGAACCCCTTGTTGAAGGAGTGGACCTCTTAGAATCTAATTCTGATTATTCCTTTGTAAGATTACCAAACGGAAGAGAAAATACAGTATCGAATAGACACTTAGCACCCGCAGGAATAACTGACGAAGATGAAAGCGCCTTTAACTGTACAAGGGGATAGTACCTTAGATAATCCAGCCAAGTTCGGAAGAACATTGTTTGTCGCCTCAATTAGATTCTGATATTGCTATTACTCAAAATGAGAATAGTGAAACTGAAGAGATAAACGGGTCCGAAAAAAAGTCAAGAAGAATCCGAAGGTGTCCGAAAATTTAAATGACTTTTATATATTTTTAAACATTTTATTAAGGGAAGAATGTGATAATTATTTAACCTGTATTTTATGAATTTATATATTGTTCACCTTAGTTCTCCACCACTCTATAGTTGTCATTGTCAATTAACAGTTGTCATTATTAATTTACTATTATCAGTATTCAATAAAGCCAATCTTTTGGTAAATCTGTCTAGTTTATTACACTGCAGCTGAACGAAAGGCTATGAACGTTCGATAAAATTTAATATATTCTTGAGTTACCACAAATCCTCTGTTTACATTATTCTTTGTTGGCTTAAGTTTTATAAATAATATCATTAAATGTTACCTGGCTAATTTCACAAATTCGACAAGTTTCTGCAATCTAAAACAACCCCTTGGCCATTAAACTTCATCGGGAGCATTCACTAATTTGTGTACTCGTAAAAATTGCAGCTTTTTTGGGCGTGTAACCTTTTCCATTTTGTTTCGGAAATGTAATTAGTTTAAACATTTTTGAAATGTCTACATTATTATTGGATTGTAACAGACTTTTATTCATTGAATAATTCAACTACGCTGTTGAGTGCTTTGTTGTTTTTCCAGTTTTAAAATATAAGCCAATAACACCGTCTTCGAGAAAAAACTGCATGTATATTTTATCTTCCATTCAAAAAATCTTGAATAAGCATTTTCGTAAATTTTTCGCGACTAACCACACTAAGTTTGATATATTTAGATCAAATCCATCAACCAACAGAATTACATTGACAGATTTTTGATTACTTTAAAGGTTTCTGTAGCAATGCAATTATAATTGTTTAATGTAATACAACAAGATGTGTAGTGATTACCGTATACTTTTGCTCCAGACCGCTCGGTGTTTTGGGCTTACTATTTTGTATGACCATTTCCACTTCTGGTAACGAGGTACTACCAAATATCTAAATCCGGAAGAAAAGCGATATTATTTTTTTCATTTAAAGTGTTATTATCGAAAAAAAAAACAAAATCAAATATGTTAACTAGTCTTCAAATTTCACAAGAAATAGAATTAACAGCTGTTTCACTTCAGATATAAGAAAAAAATAGTGCCGAGGCCTATACAGGGTGATTCATGAGGAAATGTCAATACTTCAGGTACGTAGTCAGGGTCCAAAAATAAACATAAAAGTCTATACAAATATGGGTCCGCAAGGACTTTCTTACCAAAATACAGGGTGTTAAAGTGTTTAGTTAATTTTTCTATTTTTTAAATAAAATCTATGATAATGTTAATATTGGAGTAAAAATTGGCCTTCGGGTATGACGGATTCGAATCTAATCTTAATACGGCTCTTACTTGTAGGGGATAACCACCTACACGTCTTTTTACTATTTTGAACAATCACAACTTTTTGGTACGACCCTGTATTACATTTTTAAGTAAATTAAATAATTGTTTTGTTATTTTTACATCAAAAAGGTATACTTGTTAAAAGTTGATATAAGCAACCGTATTCGAGATATTTGGATTTAAAAAAATACGACGCATCTGATTTTATTATAGCAAATTTAAAAAAAAAATAAAACAAAATGTATAATTAAATAATATGTATATAAATTTTAAATAAAATCATTGTACTTTAATCATGTTCAGCAAAACATAAGCTAGGTTTTATAATTTTCAATTTTTTTATTTAACACCCTGTATTTTGGAAACGAAGGCCTTGCGGACTCATATTTATAAAGACTTTTATGTTTATTTTTGGACCCTGACTACGTACCTAAACCCGCTCGAAGGATACTCACCTTGACGAAGGCAATAGCCGGGTGAGCGGGCTTGCGTGTTCTTATAATTCTTAGAGCTAGACCGATAGGGCCACCCAAGCGGGAAGGTCTAAGATAAGGAACAAGACTAAGAAGGATCCAAACCCCAATCCAGTGGCGTTATGCGACCCGTACGGAAGGATGGATGGCAAAAGGGGTCGGTTTGTGAACGGAGCCCCTGGGATACAGGGCGACCTCCCAAAGTAAATAGCCTTAAGCCTGTGCAGGAACACCGCAGGCGCTGACCACCCCTTCCCCATTACTCGTGGGATCCTTATGGACGGGAGAAAAAAAAAAATAAAAACTCAAGGAGGGAGCAGGGGGAGAACTCCAACAAACACCTTTTTCGGGGGGTGTGACGGACCACGTCATCACTGTCGGGGGGTCATGAGGACCACGATAGAGAAACACATTCCGCCCCCATAGGCCGCTGAGATGCCAGGACAGAAAATCAGGGTGCTGCAAGCCAACCTGCAGCACAGCAAGGCATCAACAGCAACCTTGCCAACGCTTTTGAGGAACTTTGACGTGGCCCCGATACAAGAACCCTGGGTCTACGGAGGAAAGGTAAGAGGTTTAGGGGACGTGGGTGGAGAACTAATATACAGTAGAACATTCGACGTCCCCCGAACGTGCCTAATAGTCAAAAAAGATATAAAGATACTACCACTAACTGATTTCGTTTTTGGGGACCTTGTAGTTAAAAAATTTGTTCGTAGGGGGCCCTGCCGAATAAATTATTTCGGACGCATATTTACCCTATGATGACCCTGACCTAGCACCAACGCGGAGATGGAAGACCTGGTGAGAAGCTGAGGAATGGATCGCAGCTCATCCTAGGATGCGATGCAAATGGGACACCCATCACCTGGGAAGCACGGACACAAACCCACGAGGTGAATCTTTACTACAATTTATTATGGCAAATAATTTGGACATATTAAATGTAGGCAATAAACCCACTTTTGTAAATAGTAGAAAAAAAGAGGTACTAGATATAACACTAGCTACAACCTACGTTGGAAGTAATGTTATTGACTGGCATGTATCTGAGGAAATAAGTTGCTCAGATCATAGACACATAAACTTCACGATGGGGGACGGCCATTGAAAAACTACCCAAAAACCCCTTGAAAAACGGATTAAAGCCTTTAAGGCAGACCTGGAATCTCCTTTAAAGGAACAAAGCGAAAAATAAACAATACGCACGCCCCAGAATTAATGGCGGATCAAATACGGACGCCATTATTTCCGCGTACAATGAAAATTGCCCGCTGGTGATAAGAAAGTACCGGAAAATGCCTGGTGGAATGGGAACCACAAACTAAAAAGAGGGGTAAAGAGAATACAAAGGGAAAATCAAGAGAACTTAAAGAAGGCCCTTACCGAATACAACAAGGAGAGGAAAGCTAAAAGAGACTCATGGAGAAGGCACTGGGGAGGGAAATGGAAGGAACTCACGAGGCAGCCACCCTTTTTCCATAAGATTCTTTCAAAAGAACCTCAATTACAAATATTTATTTAAAAGAAACCCGCAGGGGATTCCACAAGAACGGCAAATGAGACCATGAGAGAAATTCAGGGGCACTTTCCGGGATGCACTATAACCGACATGTCACTAAAAGACTGCAAAAGTCCATACCTGGGGTCGGGTTGCTACCTAGGGAGGACTGGTAGGTAGCAAAATCAGTGATAACAAAATTAAATGGGCGATAAACTCATTGGAATCGTATAACCGCCGGAGGATGGTTTCCCCTCCAGTTATGCTCCAGAAAGCGCCCCTGAGCTTTTACTACGTACACAAACAGTTTTACAATACCAACAACGTGGAGGCATAAATAGAGTAGCATTCATCCCCAAACCTGGGAAAACCGGACAGGATGGGGCAAAAGCTTTAAGAGCAATAAGTCTAATGTCCCAAAGACCCTAGAAAGTTGCTGTATAGGCACATCAGGGAGAATGCACTTACGAACAGACCTCTACACAAGGACATACATGCATACACAGCAGGTAAGTCCACAGAAACAGCATTACATGAGCTTGTCATGGACGACCTACTAAATGTCCTTCAACTTGAAGGGCACCAAACATTCGGATACGTAAACGATCTCGTCATTATGGCCCAAGGAAAATTTAACAACACTGTTAGGGATAAAATGCAACATCCCTAAACGCAGTTACCAGATGGACGAGAAAGGAGGGACTAAACATAAACCTTTTTAAATCGGCCATAGTTGCCTTCACCAAAAGGAGAAATCTAGAGGCTTGGAAACCCCTGCACCTACGAGGTGAAATAATCAAGATTGTGGGAGAGGTAAAATATTTGGGGTCATCCTGGTTCTAAAATTTAACCAACAAACTTCAGAAAATTTAAAAAAAAAAAGCGTAGATGACTCTTTGTTAAACAGACGCGCTAGGCTCATCATTGGCAACCAACAGAATGTACGACGAGGGGGGGGAAAAAACAATTTCCATATTCCGGGAATGTGAAGCATTGAATCACAAAAGACAGGCATTATTTAGGCAGCCGAAAAAAAGAGCCCACGGAAAGATAACCAACCAGTCTCGGGGTTATACAGACTTGTGAAAACAAGACTAATGGGAGAATTTAAAAAAAAAGATAATGGGAGAAGGACAAAAAGCCCGGGGGGCTGCGCTGCCTTCGGTAGTGAAAATTTTCCCCCGGGAAGAAGAAGAAGAAGACGTACCTGAAGTATTGACATTTCCTCATGAATCACCCTGTATATATTATTTTTATTTATTTTTATTTTAGGGAGACAGAAAGTTTAAACCTATTTTAATATAAATCTGAAAAATTATACACAAATATTTACAATACTTTCTTTGGTTTCTTAGACACACAATTATGTAAGTAATAGAAAACAATGGTAGTAATAAGTTTGATTATTAAAAGTAACTGCCCTTTAAGCCTATATTTCGTATTATCTGGAAGTGGATTCTTAAACTAATCTCCTTAATAAACTTTATGCCTAACTTCAGATCTTTGGTTTAAATATCACGTAAAATTTGATTATCTTTTTTGGTTTTATCTTGAACGTAAAACTTTATTTGACGGAGAGATTTACCTAATGGCCAAAGTTGTTTGTTCAATAAAAGTTTATTTAAATTTTAATGGAAATTAGGGGGAATTTTGGTTTTAATGGTGATGAGAGACTTTTTTTGGGATTAAATTTTTTTTGGGGTTTAATTTTAAAAGAAATAAATCTAAATTGTCTTTTAAAAAAGTAATCATATTTATATATAAGGGGTCCCAAACCAATTAGATAGGGGCCCCGACAGGGAAATTTTGTATCTATAAACCCAAATGCTTGCGGGTTTATTATTGCAGATCTGAAAAAAAATATTAAAAAACTTTGGGGTTTTTACCCCAAGTTTTTAAAAAGTTCCGTGTACCGGGGCCCAAAATTTTTTTGGGCCCCTTTTGACTTAAGAAAGATCATCTAAAAATTTCAGACCGGTATGAAAACTGGTCGATTCATTTTATTTTTTTCTGCCCAAGGGGTACCAAGTTCAAAAAAAGGGGTTTTCGGGGTATGGGGAGATAAATTGTTTGACCAATACCTATATAACTCATTTTTAAACTAAACACAGAATACTATAGGGCACATACGCCTGTGACATCATGTGGTATTCTATCTTTTAATTTATAAAGGGGGGTTTTTGGTTAGCTACTGGAATATTACGATTTAGTTATAGTTAAACTGTAATACGGGGAAAAAAATTTTTTTTTGGGTTTTTTTCCTGAGAAGAATAAATAAAGGAAACCCTTATAGGAAAGGGGGGCCTGGGGAATGGAAGGAGAGGGGGGAGGTTAAATTGGCAAAAATTTGGGGTTGGGGCTTAATAATATACCTTCTAAAATTATACTTTACTTCCAGAAAAGGCGGAAAACTTAAATTTATTTGTTTTATTTTTTTTGATTTATTTAAAAAGTTAGAAAAAAAATAAAAAAAAATTCTTATTGGGGTTTTTTTGTTCATCTATTGGCTAAGTCCAATATTTCTTACAACGTTTCGTTTTTGCTAAACTATTATCAACTTTTTTTTAAATGCTACCCTCGATTGTTTATTGCATTTTTTAAAGCAGTTTTAATTACAATAGCAATGATGTATAACACACATA
>JAHBCN010010949.1:0-30314 GCA_019359885.1 Listronotus oregonensis | reverse complement strand
CCTTCGATTTTTTTGTAAAATATAATATTCACCGATAAAAAAGTGTTTCAGTAGTAATACAATAGATATACTTTTCTGCAGAGCTTGGTTCATGTTTAACATTTTGATGTTTTGTTCTTCTCGGTATTTCTATTGGTTTAGGAAATATAATTTTTTTAAATAAACATTACACTTTTTGCAACAATTATTATAAATATCTACTGTTCAGTTTTTGAAATGTTTAGGTTTATTGGGAAACGTATTGTGCATTTGTCAAACAGTTTTATCTGACATTTTGAGCATTTAAAAATCTTCGTAAGTAAATTTCGAGTTTATTTTTTATTTCACGATGCCTTTTTCATACGAATATTTATCTAGAGCCGTTGCTCTTCATGGTGTTGGTTATTCCTACGGAGAAGTGGCGAATATGCTGGGTTTTATAAAATCTAGCGTGGAACGAGCCATGGTGAGGTTTTCTAAGATTGGAAGTTATAGCAAAAGACCTGAGCCCGAAGGAAATCGTTCTACTTCCGCCCTTGATGAACGCTTCATTAGACTCTCAGTTTTAAGAGATCGGCATACCAGTGCAGTAGTGATAAGAAATGAACTTCATAGAGTTTGACAAGTTACTGTCAATCAAATAACAGTAAGAAGAAGACTTATCGAAGTCAATTTACGGGTCAGAAGGCCGGCAACTGGACTAGAGCTCCTCTGTTTTAATTAAAAATAGACTTGATCAAAAAGTCTAATATTTATTTTAAAAATTCATATCTCTTAAACCGATAACAATACCGAGAAGAATAAAACACCAATATGTTAAACATAAACCAAACTCTGCAGAAAAGCATATCCAGTGTAGTTTACATTGCAAAATTACTCTACAGAGGGTTACCAACTTAGGGGAAAAATGTACCTTTTTATTTTCTTGCATATTTCAACGGGTAAACAGTATTTTTGAAAATTAAAACGTAATAATTATCTTCATTTTAAAACAAAAAAGATTAAAATCGGACTTTAAAAGAAAGAGTTATCAAACGTTAAATCTGATCTAAATTTTGGTTCTCACGAATTTTATGTCGGTGAGTGTATATTGTTGACGAGAAAAGGTATCGATATCGGGCCGTCCTGTACATCGGCGCCTTAAATAATACTTTGAATCGTTCTGTTTAAAAAAGTTATGTAATTATTGCGTTGTCGCCAGTGTCAAGTATCCATATCGGAAAACTATCATATTAGCTGATTTGTATTGGTAAACGGTTTTACTGTAAATGTAAGCGTTTTTTATACGCCTTTTTTATTCTGTTGTTTTTGTTTTAGCATTTTTACGTATTTATTAATTAAGAAAGCCATTTATAAAATTAATAATTTTTTTGACTTTATATTTCGAATTTATTAGTTAATAATGTCGGCAAAAGAAAAAATCTTTTTAATATTTTGTAACTTTTTATATGTAATGTCTCACTATTTATTATTGTAGAGCAAGTAACACTTTCTTTCAGCATTTGTAAATCTATGACACACCTTTCTTTACCTGTGACGATTTACACAAAAAATATAGAATAATAGTGAAAAATTAATAAGAAATATTTAAAATACACAGTAATAACCTAAAACAAATATAGTTTAAAAATTATTAAAAACTGATCCGTTAATCTACATGCAATTTTAATTTGTTTGTATTTTTTTAACTTAAGAAATTTGCGCAACATACATATATAGATTAACCATATTCATACATGTTTTCAAACAAGATTTAAGTATACATCTTGGGTCAATTATCACATTTATTATTAACTAACAACAAAAAATTTGCAATTATTTTTTGCGTTAAAAGTAAAAAAAACACTCTTTTTTGGCAACGATCTTAGTTCCTAATTTTGATAAACAAATTACGAATTAAGACAAAATATTTGGGGTCCCAGTTGAGCTAGAGAAACTTTTTTTTTGAATACGTGTAAAAATACCAGCTTTCGATATATCAAAAAGGTATATCGCTATCTTGGGTGGTTGCAAAGATATTTGCAAATAACCATACCTTAAAATTTACTAAATTTTTAAATATCCTTTTAAAAGGTTAAAAAAGTAAAAATTGGATTTCCCTAAGCATGTACATAAAATGTAAGCCTCGACGAAAAAAAAGCCTCAAAAAGAATATTTTACAAGGATTAATTTTCATTAAATATTAAACCCTTTTTTAATAAAAAATAAAAAATCTCTTAAACAAATGAATATTTTTCAATAAAATTTTTATGGTAACTTAAAAGGTCATATTTTCCAAAAGTTTCAAGTTGAGAGATGCTTTTCCTGCTAAATGAAAAATATTTAAATATTTGGTCGGTATTTTAAAATTATTTAAACAAATTTGGTATTTGGCAAGTCTTTAATTGATCTTCTTCTTGCTGTACCATAGTCTATTTAGAGTGTAGACGCCCTTTCGCACATATCTGTGTTGCCTACCAACTAGACACAAATATGGGGACCACCGGCCTAACGTGCCTTCAGAAACCCTCTGCAAAGTGATTCTTATTTTTAATCCAATTTTTACATGTATTTTTCAAAGGTTTTATAGCGTCATGTTTTATTTATTGTGTTGCTTAAAAAAGTGCAAGCCGCTTCAACCCTGTTTGTTGTAATATTTTTCACCTGCAAAGGATTTACTATGTTGTTGTGTTACAATAGGGTAAAAAAGTAGTAAGAAATCTTTTTTAAAATTGTCATAATTTTCTTATGCATAAAGTTTGCATAAATTCGCCTTTAAGTCCAACAAAATATTCAACTCCTATTGTAAATCAAGGAAGAGTATTGAACTTTCCAGAATATAAAGGCCTTTTTCCATTACTTTCCCAAACGTGCAAAAATACAAAATTGGGTTTTTTATCTTTTAACCTGTTAAAGTGACAAGTATTAGATGCTGCAGGTTCCGTGAGGTGCGACAACTAACAGATGAGAGCAGGTGTGACAGTCAGATAAGTTTTTGATTGTCATGATTTTAAATCCAGGTTTTAGAAAATTCTCAAAGTTACAGTAAATTTCCAAATTCAAATTGTAAGCAATTAAAAATATCCTTTGACACTAAAAATTATGTAAGTACATTTTTGTTATTATTCTAAAGGCGCAATAAAGATAGAAATTCAACTTTAGTAACAAACAAGAAAAGTTTTGCAGAGACTTATAATATTAAGTGCGTTGTTTGAAAAGCAGACAGACATTCTTTGCAGATTCTTGCGGATCTTTTATTATAAATAGATTGTCGTGACTATGAATGATATTGTAATATAGATTAAGTTAAGTTTGTACAACAGGTAATTACAACTTTGATCTTTAACAATTGTGTTTTATTCAACAAACCAAGTTGATTATTAACAGTCAAGCGAGCGTTCATAAAAACAACCACCCTAATTGGCCCAGTCTTTTCGTAAGTTTGGATAGCATTTCAAATTAGAAAATTTGAAGTGCGTTCGGGAGGAACTTGGCGCGCAACTAACAAATTAGCTGCCCGTCAAATCTTTCCATTTGGTCCTTCGAACCGGATCGCTTGCTTGGCTGTCAAATTGACAAGTGTCAAAATTTTTTTTTCCCTTTTTTAATTAATTGGTTTGTTGAATTAATTTAAAATGCATTGTGTGGTTTCTAGATGTCTTCGGGTACACTGTATATACGTTTTATTGAATAAGTTATAATAACTTTATACGATATGTATAATTTTTTGTGACAATACGTATTTTCAATATAAAAACATAATTCCTGTTATATTTAAAATTAGATAAGTAAGATTCTTGACAGAGGTATTTGAAATTATAAAAATGGTTTTTGATTCTTCCAAAAAAGCTCGTGCTATTGCTAAAGGCATTATCACAAGAGTATATAATTGGACAACAAAAACTTAGACGCCCAGAATAATATCACTTGCTTTGAGAAACAAATCAATATTTTAGAGTTTTTTATGAAAAAAAATTGCCAAATTCAAAGTGAAATAGAGAGTTATCTAATTGAGTTTGACGAAGCTCAAGACTCTGAAAATAGGGATCTTGTAGACGATCAATACTTTAATACTTATGTCATATTAAAAGACAAAATTAAAAAAATTTCCACGAGTTTTTTTTAATACCTCTGCGAGTGTATTTCCCGCGCAAGCTTTAGTACAGCAAAGCGTTCTAAAGTTGAGGTAAGACTACCTCAAATTAACATACAGCCATTCAAGGGCAATAGCACTGGGAAAGGGCTAGTTTTTTTCAAATTTTTGACGCATTGATTGTAAAAAAAGAGTCTCTTTCTAACGTACAACGATTGATTTACTTAAAGTCCTTCCTGCGTGATGAGTGACCGGGGGTAATTTTAACACGGCATTAGATATTCTAAAATCAAGGTATGAAAATACAATTATGTAATAAATGCGCATTTTGCTGCTTTCTTGGATTCCAATTTTTACAAAAAAGTAATGCTGTTAATTTGAGAGAATTTTTTCAAATTGTAAAGAAATTTAGGTTCACTTGCAAACCCTTTTAAAATTTTTTGCCCAAAATTGTTTGATCTCCTTATGATTTATTTATTAAGTAAAAAATTAGATTTTGGCACTCGCAAGGCCTATGAAATGGAGCGGGCCCCTTTACGAGCTTCCTACCTTAGAGGAATTTTATTTGAGAAAAAAATGTATAATTCTTGAGAACTTATCTGGTACAGATTCTCATGCAAATAAAAAGAGTCTTAAATCCAATAATAATGTTTCTTTACATTCTAACACAATTTTGGGCTCAAGTAAACCCTCAAATTTTAAGAAGTGTTTTTTTTTGCAATGAACCTCATAAAATTTTTTGTTTGTAATACTTTTAAAATTTAACATTACAGGAAAAAAAAGTTTTGTAAATTCTAAAATTATGTTACAACTGTCTGGGCACGGATGCGCATACTTCAATGACCTGCACCCACAAGGTTGTTATTTATGTTCAAAAGCATCATTCTTTATTACACAATTCATTCAACAATTTTAATCCAGTTTCAGAAAAAAAATGGTTCCCAGACATATCCAACCCAACAATTCCGTTCTTCCAGAAATACAGGGAATTCTGGTGGTCCTAATCCTAACCCAAGAGTCAACCCAATGTTTGGGCCCAAACTCAAGGGCATCAGTTGCAGACGACATACATTAACTCTCGGAATATAGGTAAACAATGTGAAAGTAATAAGCATCAGATCCCTCCAAATTCGGAAATTTTTAAAAATTTCAAGCCTTTGGTCCACCAAAGGGCCACAAAACTCATCCAATCAAAAAGAACAATCCCCTGTCCTTTCTGCATTTTCTGCAAAAACTCACAGGTTCTTTTAGCTACAGCTTGTGTTAAGATCAATAGGATGGAAATTAATTATCACGGAAAAACTTGTTCAAAAAATAAATTTCACTCCTTACTCTAAAACAACCCCGGTTGTCAGGTATCGCACTTTCGAATAAAATATCCAGCAATATGGTAGATATTACTATTTGTTCACGAGCTTGCTCTAATAAAATGTTCAAATTATCCTGTGTAATTTGCCAGTCATTACAAATAAGTTGCCACAGTTTTTTCTAAATACAGACACTTGGAATATTCCAAATACATTATGCCTAGTTGATCCCAGTTTTGGTCACCCTTCTGAAATTGACCTTTGATTGGTTCCGATCTATATTATCAATTATTGACTAGAGGCATGATTCATTTGGGTAAAATCTTCCTACACTTTTGAATACTCATCTAGGTTGGATACTGGGTGGCACTTTCATACTCAGCCAATATCAGGACACTTGCATCACAACTTGCATCCAAGAATTCCTATTTTTCTTCTGATAGTCAGATACATCCTGTTGTATCACTTTTCATACAAAATGATGAAAATTCACTGAAAGAGATTGTTTCCAAATTTTGGACAATTGAAGAACTTCCGCAAAAGAAACCTCTGTCAATTGAAGATGAAACGGCAGAAACCATTTTCAAAAACGACCAAAATTCTCGAAAATGGTACCTTTCAAGTGGATTTGCCATTAAAAATCTGAGCAGGATCTCAAACTTGGTGATTCTTTTTCTATTGCGAAAAGGCGATTCCTAAATTTAGAGAAAAAATTTGAAAAGAATCCTGAATATTTCAGTGATTATAAAAAATTCATTGATGAGTATGTAGCTCTTAGTCATGCTAATTATGTCCCTCTTTCTCTCACAAATGATTTGCAATGTCAAAAATTCTTTATTCCCCATCATGCTGTATTAAAAGATAGTGGTACGACTAAATTACGTGTAGTGTTTGATGGTTCCTGTAAAACTTCCACATGTTATTCTTTGAATGATGTCCTACTTAAAGGTTTCCAGGTCCAACCAGATCTTTATGATATTCTATGCAGATTTCGTTCCTTTAGATATGTCCTGACTACTGACATAGAAAAATGTTTCGACAAATCCAAGTAAATCCTAAACATAGATTTCTATTAAACATTTTTTTGGAGAGACAATCCTGCTAAGTCATTAAAATGTATTGAATTAAGTACGGTGACTTATGGTACAAGTTGCGCACCTTCCTTGCCACTCGTGTCCTGAAGGAAATAGCTCTAAACAATAAATCTGAGTTTACTTAGCTTCTGAGGCTCTTCTAAGTTACACATATTGTGATGATATCCTGTCAGGCGTTGATCAATACAACGAGCTTGAACTCCTGTATGAACAGCTGAATTCACTTTTGAATAACTATGGATTTCCATTGCACAAATGGTGCAGTAATTCTCCCGAAATTTTAAGCAAAATTCCGCAATCCAAGATATCAGAATGTGATATTAAGTTTGGTGAGTTTAATAACAAGGTTCTTGGGCTCAAATGGAATCCAGTTACTGACCTTCTTTGTGTTTCCATTCCTGAGAACATCCAGTCTGAGCCTATAACCAAAAGAAAAATTTTGTCCCAAATAGCTCAATGTTATGATCCGTTAAGTTTTCTTTCTCCTGTCATAATTAATGGCAAATTAATTATGCAAAGGCTTTGGATGCTAAAAATAAATTGGGATACTCCTATTTCTGATGAAGTTTTATTACAGGATTGGAAAAACTTTATTAATAATTTAACTCTGTTAAGAAAACTAAGAATTCCTAGATACTTATTCTTAAACAAGGAAATAAAAGAGATTCAGTTCCAAGGTTTTGCTGATTCTAGTCTCAAAGCCTATTCTGCTTGTGTATATGCTCGAGTCATTTATGTTGACAATACAGTCTCATGTCGTTTAATTTCTTCAAAATCCAGAGTTACTCCTATAAAGGTAGTGACCCTTCCCAGGCTTGAATTATGTGCTATGTTATTACTTTCTCAGCTAGTTAAAAGGCTTATATCCATTTTTGAAAAACGATTTAATATCCATTCGGTCCATCTATGGTCTGATTCACAGGTAGCTCTGTCTTGGATTCAGTCCCATTCTTCCAGATGGAATACATTTGTGTCCAATCGAGTATCACAAATTCAAGATTTAACTTCCAAGTTTATATGGCACCATGTGAGGTCTGCAGAAAATCCTGCAGATCCTCCTTCTAGAGGCATTCCAATAAGTGCACTCCTTAACTCTGAAAAATCTGGTGGAATGGTCCTAAATTTCTAAAGGATTTAAATTACGACTTTGCTGAAAACTCCAAGATTCCCTTCCTAACTGAACTTCCCGAAGAACGAAAAATTTCTCTATTCACCTCAAATATTTCTGAAGAGAATGTTTTTTGGTTCTCACTATTTCGAAGATTTTCAAGTTTTTCCAAATTACAGCGTACTATTGCCTACGTTTTAAGATTCATAAGACTTGTCAGCAATCCTAAAACTAAAGAAAACAAAAATGTTGGGCCTTTGAAAGTGCACGAATTAAGGTGTAGTTTAAATTTAATTTTAAAAATTATCCAGTCGCAAGGTTTTTCAAAGGAAATTTCTGAATTAAAAATTCCAATTCTGTAACTGACAGAAATTTACAAAAACTAACTCCCTTCATAGACAAAAATGAGTTGTTACGGGTTGGAGGTAGATTAGAAAATGCTAATATTTCCTTTGATCAGAAACACCCTATTCTTCTACCTTCAAAAAATTATGTTGTGTCCTTAATGCTAATCCAAGAGCACAGACGTTTGAGACACGTAGGTGCTCAAACCGTCCTTCAAACTTTAGACTGCGATATTGGCCGTTAAATGGTCTTCGAGAAATCAAAAAGATAATCTATAATTGCATAACTTGTTTTCGTTTCAAGGCTCAACCAGCTGAGCAGATCATGGCTGACTTACCGTCAGACAGAGTAACGGTTTCTCGCGCTTTTAGTCGTGTTGGGATCGATTTTGGTGGACCATTTTTATTAAAATCCTCAAAATTAAGAAAGGCTTCAAAAGTAAATTGTTACATGGCAGTGTTTGTGTGTATGGTTACCAAGGCCATACATCTTGAACTTGTAACTAGTTTGTCCTCTGAAGATTTTATCTTAGCCTTGAAAAGATTCATTTCTCGCCGGGTAACCCAAGTTTAATTTTCTGTGACAATGGATCCAATTTTGTTGGAGCTAAAAATCAACTTTACGACCTTTATAAGTTCTTTCAAAATAAGAACAATTCAAACTCCATAAAAACTTTATGACCCAGAATGAAATTCAATTCAAGTTCATTCCCCCTAGAAGTCCCCACTGGGGAGGAATTTGGGAATCAGCTGTAAAAAGTGTAAAACATCATATTTACCGTATAATAGGTCAGACAGCCCTGACCTTTGAAGAGTTTTATACCATCCTAGTCCAAATAGAGGCAATTCTGAATTCTAGACCTCTATGTGCTCTTTTAATGATCCTAATGATTTTCAAGTTTTGACTCCTGGTCACTTTCTGATAGGAGCGAGCTTATCAGCCTACCCTGAAAAAGACTTAACAGAAATTTCTGAAAACAGACTCAACCTTTGGAGTAGAGTATCCAAACTGCAACAGGTATTTTGGAAAAATGGAAAGTTGACTACCTCAACAGATTACAGAATCGTCCAAAGTGGTTGAAGCTTTCCCCAAATTTGGCTCTTTGGTCCTTCTAAAGGATGAAGGATCCCCTCCCTTTAAATGGCCTCTAGCTAGGGTTATAGAGGTAATTCCTGGGAAAGACAACCAGGTTAGAGTCGTCAGAGTTAAAACCCAAGATGGTGTGTTTACCAGAAGTATTGTTAAAGTTTGTCCACTTCCAGAACAACCTATTATTGAGTCATACAGAGAGTGTGACTCTTCCTAAATTATTCTAACTGCAATACTAATTTTTCTTTTTTTTTTTTTTGAAGTTTAGGTAACTTCAAGGGGGGCAGTATGTTGCAGAAACCCTCTGCAACAGTGATTCTTATTTTTAATCCTAATTTTTACATGTATTTTTCTCAGTTAGTTCTTTTATAGCGTCATGTTTTATTTATTGTGTTGCTTACAAAGTGCAAGCAGCTTCAACCCTGTTTGTTGTATTATTTTACACCTGCAAAGGATTTACTATGTTGTTGTGTTACAATAGATAAAAAAAAAGTAGTAAGAAGTCATTTTTTTAACATTGTCATAATTTTCTTATGCATAAAGTTTGCATAAATTCGCCTTTAAGTCCAACAAAATATTCAACTCCTATTGTAAATCAAGGAAGAGTATTGAACTTCTCCAGAATATAAAGGTTTCCTTATCCATTACTTTCCAAGCGTGCAAAAATACAAAATTGGATTTTCATCTTTTAACCTGTTAAAGTGACAAGTATTAGATGCTGCAGGTTCCGTGAGCAGTTGTGACAACTAACAGATGAGAGCAGGTGTGACAGCTACCAGATAAGTTTTTGATTGTCATGATTTTAAATCCAGGTTTTAGAAAATTCTCAAAGTTACAGTAAATTTCCAAATTCAAAATTGTAAGCAATTAAAAATATCCTTTGGACACTAAAAATTATGTAAGTACATTTTTGTTATTATTCTAAAGGCGCAATAAAGATAGAAATTCAACTTTAGTAACAAACAAGAAAAGTTTTGCAGAGACTTATAATATTAAGTGCGTTGTTTGAAAAGCAAGACAGACATTCTTTGCAGATTCTGGGATCTTTTATTATAAATAGATTGTTCGTGACTATGAATGATATTGTAATATATAGATTAAGTTAAGTTTGTACAACAGGTAATTACAACTTTGGATCTTTAACAATTGTGTTTTATTCAACAAACCAAGTTGATTATTAACAGTCAAGCGAGCGTTCATAAAAACAATCACCCTAATTGGCCCAGTCTTTTCGTAAGTTTGGATAGCATTTCAAATTAGAAAATTTGAAGTGCGTTCTGGAGGAACTTGGCGCGCAACTAACAAATTAGCTGCCCGTCAAATCTTTCCACATGTGAGAGGGTTTACTAGGCAAAAATAATCTACAGGGGTTTGCAATTGCCTCGTGTGACGTGACGAGCTATGGATTAGTCCAATGGATAATGTAGGATTTGAACCTGGGTCTTCAACGATGAGACGATACGCCGCCACTACACCAGCTTGCTACGAGTATTCTATAAATGACAAAATCTAAAATACTTACTTGAAATAGTCGTCAAACTGTCACAAAATTTCTTTTTCGTTTTCTGCTCATTAAACCGTAAAGACGTTTACGGTCAAGCGAAATTGGATTACCCGAAAATGTCGTATTATTTATACATAAATACATCGACTTTTGGCTATGGAATACTGAAATATAATACTGTAAACAATTTGTCCAATTTTACTAGGACAAAAATACATTTCAACAAAATTTAACCTTTTATAACATTCATACTATTACTGTACTGCCGACCAAAATAAACCAAATATATCCACTCATTTCGTCTTATTTACGACTTCTGAGTCCACCTGGCGCAATGCAGTCCATCAATTAAGGGGCCAAAAGGGGGGCGAAGCACCAACTGCAGTTAAAACTTATAATTATGGCAACATACTGTCCTTTCGATGCTTTATTTTAAACTGGGGCATAGCAGTGGCGAATTATTGTATGGGATTATTTATTTCTCGCTGTTAATGTCCATTACGAACAACCATGTTCAACATTATTACTGTGCCATGCCACTTCATTTATAAATTATATTTATGAACAAGTTGTGATAAAATGGTTTATTATTTACACTGTAATAAGCATGTACCGAGTCAACCAACAGGCATTTTGTTTATTTTTACCCCTTGAATCCTGAAAATACTTAAGAAAATTGTTTTAATTGAAACGACGTAAAGTAACACCTTAATGCACCCTATTTATTTGTTTGTTTTTAGAGGCGTGTTGTTGTTATAATGTTGTTTATATATACAGTATGTCCGCGGATGCGGTTAACAAGAGAACAAATGGACCAACAATTGAAAGATACGAAGAAAAGTCATTCTTGATAAAAAAATTCTGCTTGTCGAAAAAATATAAACTACAATGAGAAAATAGATTGTTATTATACAGGGCGTTTCAAAAATTCAAAAACATAAAATCAAACAAGAGCAAACAGTCATTTTTTGGACTTTTACTGTAAAATAATAAATAAAAAACTTGCTCCAAATTTACTCTTACTTACTTAAGAAAAATTAAATTTGTGAAAAATAAAAAAAACAACATTTTCGCAACGCACTACTTTACTAATTAAAATTGATTATTACCTTTACATTACTAAACATCAATAAAAATAAATACACAATGAAAAAAAGTAAAAATGTAAAAGAAATATTAATTTAAAATGCGTACTTGCAAAAATGTTGATTTTTTTTTATTTTTCGTAAATTCAAATATTTTTTGGTAAAGTTCGGAATCAGCATTAGAAATAAATTTGGAGCAAGTTTTTTATTTATCATTTCACGTTAAAAGGTTAAAAACTACTGTTTGCTCTTGTTTGATTTTATGTTTGAGACGCCCTGTATAATAACAATTCGTTTTCTCATTGTAGTTCATATTTTTTCGACAAGCAGTTTTTTTCGTATCTTTCAATGTTTTGTCCATTTGTCCTCTTGTTAACCGCATCCGCGGACATACTGTATATTCATATGAACGAGAAGAGCAAACTCTTTTCAAGTGAACTAATGACCATCACTAAATAATATATATATATATATATATATATATATATATATATATATATATATATATATATATATATATATATATATATATATATATATATATATATATATATATATATATATATAGTCGTTGCTGACTAGTTAAGAAACGAACTAGGGAATATTGGGGATTGCAGCAAGTAAAAGTATACTTTAAGGTTATGCCGAGCTTTCGGAAATGTTTATTTCCATCTTCAGGGATACTAAAATATAACAATTTAAGATTGATATAAGGTTATTACAATTTACAGTGCACTTACATCTTTTTGAGGTTGTACAGTGGTTGTTATATTCATAGATTACACAAGACAGTTGAAGAATGGTCCATTAATATAAATAATTACAAAAAAGAGCGATACATTTAATAAAACTTATATGATAATTAAAACAAATTAAAATCTTAACTAAAATCAACGAAAATGATCTTTAACCGGTGCACATGCTTAAAGCTGTCACTCTTTTTTTTATTTTAAAGGAATTTGACTTACGTCAAATTTGACAATCAGGTTAGGAAACAAAATTCTCAATGTGGGAGTGGATAAGGTTGCCGTTAGCGGACGTTTAAGATTAGTTTACTCTGAGTTTCAATTGTAATAAAAGTAATTTAATATTTATAACTTTTATGTTTGTTTTCTTTTCATTATTTTATAATTTAAAATTATAAATAGGCATAGAAAGCCAGGTGATAATATTATAAGCACTTTTTTTTTAAATATGAGAGTCTAGAGATAACAAATAGCAATAAATTTCGCTGAGATATTCTATATCAGTTTTTTTAATTAATAGTATTAGGTGATTGAGCTATGAAAGCCATCTCTAAGAAAAGACGTTTCTTATAGTTTCTTTGTATTGCTAAAATCCTCGTTTCATTATCGTTCATATTATGTTGAAAATTATTGGCATATGTAGCAAGGGCATATCTCTCCGGGTGCAGTCTACAATCACTCCTATGTGAGGTGATTCTTCCCGCGACAGGCCTAGAAGTTTGACCTATGTAGACCCGGTCGCAGTCTCCACAAGGAATGCTGTACACTACGTCCGACAGAGACTTTAAAGGAGTTTTATCTTTTAGTTTCGAATGAAGAGAACCCAATCTGAGGACTGTTTTGTGGATCCATTATTAGGAGCATATTTCAAAATTATTTTGAAATATACAGGGTGACCAAAAAAAAGTACATATCAAAGTTATTACTTTTCTTATGGAACATCCCATATTTTTTTATATTTTTAGATATTATAGACCAAATAAAGGTAAGTTATTGTTATATTTTCTATACCTAAAACAGACCGTTTCTAAAAAACTTAGAGATATGTGAAAATACAGACCATAATTTAAAAATTGTTTACACCATGTAACATGTAACGAGCTGCTCGTAATAAAATTAATTGCTTAGCTCAAGGTTAAAGTTAACTATCACATAATAGTTTTACCTTAATATTATACAGAGTGTTAAAAAAAATTGCCGAAAAGTTTGGACACACATTTTATTAAATAACTTCCTTAAGTTAAATGGAACTCTATATTTAGTAGCCTATTTTGACGCGGAACTAAATTCCCTTTAAAACCATATTAGGGTTTTCTATACCTATCTCTTCTGCTTTTTATGCAAAAGGAGTTTTTATATTTGACTTATCCTTTATCTTAATAATGGAACACCCTGTATTGAAATTAAAAAACCTTTTTACTAAAGATCACGTAGATGCGCTAAAAGCACTAGTTTAAATTTTTGAAAATAAGATGTATCTCAAGCAAAATGCAGGCAAAAATAATAAATCCAATTTATTGCCATTTCTAAAACACTAAAGCATTCTTAAAATGAGGATCGAAATATAGTAGAAGGCACACCTGTCCTAATTGTTAAGACGAAATATGGTAAATTGCCCTTATTCTTGGCAAATGTATCAGACTTTATTTTTCATAATAACGGATTAGTTAACAGACATAACTTTTACTACTACAGTGATGAAAATCCTAATATTTTTGGAACCCTTGATCACCAGCACAGATGGTCTGTTAACGTGTGGGGTGAAATAATTGGAACACGAGTAGTTTTATTTTACCATAAAATCTGATACATTTGCTAAGAATAAGGGCAATTTACCATATTTCGTCTCAGCAATTTGGACAGGCGTGCCTGTCCTAATTGTTGACATTTTTTTAGGTGGATAATTTAAAATAAAAAATAAATTACTCTGATAATGTCAGTAATAAGTTTTTAAATATTAAAAATATACATTTTTTTTAATAATGGTAAAATAAACACCTTTTTCGCCAGGGCACTGTTTTGGGAACATGCAGGGGACTGTTTTTTGAGAATCATAAAAACGTTTTTTATGTAATAAACTTTATTTTACTGAATACCGTACGATGGAGAACAATTAATTAGTAATTATTTTATTAAATTATAAAATAAACTTTATTTTTCATATTATATTGGCCTAAGATAGTAACTTGCCCAGTTTACAGAAAAATACCCATAAATAAAGAATTTAATAGAAATGCTATACTATATATAGTTATATCCAACACACATGCAGTTAACTGACAAACAATTACGAATTCTAAGAATACGACAATATATAAGTTTCGAATATTGAAGTGACAAGTAGTGTTCGTGTCAGGCAGAAATTATTTTAAAGGATTTAATTAATTAATAGTGTTATGTAGAGAACGTCCTGTTAAAGACAATGGGCTCGTCCTTGTGTTGACAGAACGCACAAAGGATTCGTCCTGACGGGTCCTTTGTGAGACAACAACAGACAAGGATGCCGTTGCCGGACCTCAGGGAAAAGATCTGTCCGAGATGTCCGAATGAGTGGCAATTAGCTGCGGGGAGAATAATTGTGTTAGGAAGGATTGGATTATTTTAACTCGGTTATACGTTTAAAGTTAGTTTAATGGAGACTGTTAGAAAGGATTTACACTTTACGACAAAGCATAATGTTGTTCCTTTGTAATTTTATTATATAGAATATTTTGTTAATATTTATTTATATTGCATACCAAGCTCTTTAAAAAAAATGCATCAATTGATAAAAAAAGTAAAACTAACTTTTATATTGCTTGAAGTTTCATATTTTAACAAGAAAACAAAGTTAAATAAATAAAAATGTGGCTATTTTGAAAGTTTCCTAAAAATGTTTTAATGGTTAGGTGTAAAATTAAGTTTGATGATGGATATCTTAAAAAGAAATCAGTGTTGACAAAAACTGACCTCTGTATATATCTTGTTACATATAAAATGTCAAAATAAAACTATATTACAATCTTAATTTACCAAAAATCTTTAATTACAGAAAGAACACATTGATTTATACTCAAATTACCCAATCCAATGCTTGAATTACTTTCAAGTACTTCGCTTACTTTAGTGTGTTTAAAATTATTTTAAGTGCTTTAACTATATTTTAGTGCTTGAAATACTTATAGGTGCTTCATTTACTGGAAAAAGCTTTAAATAGATAAAAAAGAATTTAAAGCACTTATGATTTTTTAAAATTAAATACAAAGTTCAAATGCTTGAAAAAAGTATTTAATTTGTCAAGCACAAATTACCAAAAGTAGAATTGCTTTAACTACCAATAGTATATCTAATATTAAGGTCAGTAAGTGATCCTTACTGGTTGAGGATGTGTTTAGAGATTTAGACGCAGTCAAGGCATTAAACTGAACAAGACTTTTGGCGCCTCAATTCAAGATAAGTTTGAGGTCGGGTGAGAGAGATATCCGCATTCACCTACACTTGGATTCCAAATCAGGCTTATTGACTGGCTTGAGAAATTGAATGTTAAAATGGAGGGTACTATCGTCAGTAAAGCCATGAATTGGACTGATTGTGTAAGACAGATTATTAATGTGTAGAAGAAACAAAGTGGGTGCCACTACTGAGCTCTGGGGCACCCCAGCATTAAATTGGTAAAAGCTGGAAGAATGACCATCTACAATAACTGATATACGTCGATTAGAAAGAAAACTGAAGAGCCAAGAGCAAAGCTTAGGTGAAAGACCGTAAGAAGGAAGTTCGTTAAAAAGCCCATCATGCCAGACCTGATCGAAATCTTTGAACATGTTGAAAGCAGCGATCTGGGATTTACCAAAACACTGAAGGGACTTGTTCCAGTTGTGTGAGACAAAGGGAATAAGATCAGCTGGGGATCTTTTGTGATGGAATCTATACTGTCTGTCATATAAGATCTTGTGTTTTTCCAGATTCTTTAGAAATTGGAAATTAATGAGTTTTTCCATTACTTTGCAAATAACAGAAAAAAGAGATATGGGTCTATAGTTAGAAGGGAGAGTTGTGCATCCATTTCCGGGAATGCCCGTATCGTAAGAGATTCGATAGAGGCAAGTTAGGATAGGTGCAGCTCGGATGCACATTTTTTTAAGACGATTGCTGGTATGCCATCCAGCCCAGACGATTTTTTAGTATTAAGAGAAGAAAGAATACGCTTGATCTGTTTGACTTTAAAAATTATATCGGACATTTTATAAGAAACAGGGGCGACTGTTGTAAGATTAAGTTTCCTTTTTAATCGATGTATATCAGTTATTGTAGATGGTCATTCTTCCAGCTTTTACCAGATTAATGCTGGGGTGTCCCAGGGCTCAGTAGTGGCTACACATCAACGATCTTCTCTTTTCCACAATCAACCTAATTAACGGTTTTGCTGATGATAGTACCCTTCATTCTAATATTAAATTTCTCAAGTCAGTAATAAGTCTGATTTGGAAACACAAAGTAGGTCAATCCAAACGTCTCTCTCATAAGACATTAAACTTATCTTGGATTGGGGCGCCAAAAATATTGTTTACTTCAATACCTTTAAAACACAGTTATGTTCGCTGTCGGGAAAAAAAATGCCAATCCCTCTCCGTTACATATGAGCGGCCAAGTTCTGTAGAACAATATCTTGACAATAATCTTGTTGGCGTTACTTTTGAAAATGACCTTAACTTGCACAAACACATTACATTTATAGCCTCAGCAGCTTCAAAAAAGCTTGGATTCCTCTTTCGAGCCAAAACATATTTCTCTTCTTCCATCTGTATGCTCTGTATGTATCCCATATCAAACCCTCTTTAAAATATTGTTTTCATGTCTGGAGCATGGCATCTCCTACAACTCTTGGCATTCTCGATTTTATTTAAAGAAGAGCTGTTCGTCTTATAAATGAACTCACGGTTACAGAAAAGCTTTCTCCTTTTGCCCACCGACGAGCTGTGGGGAAAGAGAGACCTCTTCTATAGTTATTTTCACGGCTTCTGCTTAGAGGAGTTGGCCAGTATGGTTCCCACTCTGGCAGCTCCCAATAGAGCAAACACGTAGTGCAACTTTTATGCATACTTCCTCAGTTTATCTTGGGGGGAGACTCTAAACTTTTCGCTGTCTTTGTCCTTTATCTCTAAAGTGTTTAGAATATGTAACCTGCCACCCGCAGAGGTTTTCCCTTCTTCTCCCAGTCTTCAAATATTTAAGTCCCCTGTGAATAAACTCCCCCTCCCTACACTTGCTAGTATAGTAATTTAATGATTTTTATATACGATGCTATGTAAAACTATATCTTCCAATTTTTAAATAATTTAATTTTTAACTGCATTATTGCGGTTGTAGAAAAAATATTTTATATTTGTGTTAAAAGTACGTTTTAAGGCACTTATGTGAGTTTCACATTCTTGCCTTAAAATTGTACTTTTAAGACTTATATCATAAACTAGATGAAAAGCCTGTCTCCGCTAGGCGAGAGACAATATTAAGTAGCCTCTGTCTCCGTAAGATGCCTTCCGTACGGCGAACGGTAAAAAAACACTTTTTTGCTCCTATTTTTGTCCCGGGGCGAAATTTAAAAAACTGGCTTCGTTAGGTTCTAGCCACTTCTAAAGACTACCACTGTGCCAAATTTCATCATTTTAGCTCAAGCCTTAACTTTAGAATCACGTGGACAGACAAATAAATATATATACCTACTACTAGCAAATTATATATATGGATACCTATTTCAATTACTTTTTATTCAAATACTAATCAGCTTTAATAATTAAATACCACAGCTTTTAAAATAAATACCTATTTTAAGTAGAAAATTAACTTAACGTTATTTAATTTGTTTGAATCTTAATATAAATGAAGCAATGTTTCCCCCATAGGCATCCACCTTCCCTTTAGACGCTCATTTTTAACACTTGATATTTAACCTGACAAATGATTCAGCGGGATTTCAATTGTTGCTCGACACAGATCATTACTCGAGGGTTTCATTGTCAAAACCATTAATTTACCCTTATTCTATTTGTATGTCTTCGTATTCACCCTCTTTTCGAGAAGATAATAATGAATATTGAATTTGTCTATTGGTAATAAAATTTTAGTTTATTGGAAAGCTATTTGTTAAAGAGATCATTCTCACATAAAATTTGTACTTTGATTTTTTTGTTGAGACAGTTAACGAAGGTCTATAACCTAAGAACAGGGTGTTTCATTTTTGACACTTTTATAGGGGATCTCCGTAATTGTTAGTGCTATCAAAAAAGTAATATAAGAGTCATGTGCTCTTTTTTTGGTTATTCAAGACCGCCAAACTATGAGTGTGAATCCACCAAAGCATGAAAAAGGCTCACTTGTCTGGTACACTGATAGATCTAAGATAAAACAGGGGGTTGGAGCGGGTGTCTTTGGACCTAGATGTAGACTATCAAAGTCTCTCAGCAAGGCCTCCTCCATCTTCCAAGCTGAAATCCATGCAATTGACTGAATGTGCCAAAAAAGGCCTTCGAGGCGCAACCATATATATTTTATCGGATAGCCAGGCTGCTTTGAAGGAATTGACTTTATGCACTTTTGATTCAAAGCTGGCTTGGGAATGCCGACAATCACTAAACCAACTGGCCAAACACAACAGAGTTACTCTGGAGTGGATACCAGGACATGAAGGAGTGGAGGGCAATAAAATTGCCGATCAACTGGCCAAGGAAGGAGCACAAAGACCATTCTATGGACCTGAGCCCTTCTGTGGCACCACTAGGGGCCACCTCTACTAGGAACTCAGAACATGGGAAAAAAGTCAAAAAGAAACTTACTGGAACAACATTCCAGGACAAAGGCAGGCGAAAAGATTTATTTCGCATTCACCTAAGTACACAAAGAAGCTACTGGAACCTCAAAAAAATGAACTTAAACTGGTTACCGACTTCCTAACAGGACATGGCCCTTGGAGGTATCACCTCAAAATAATGGGAAAGACTGCGGATGAACAATGTCGGTTTTGTCACGAGGTAAACGAACCGGGAACACATTCTCTGTGAATGCAGAGAACTGACCCGACAACGGCTTAAATACCTCGAAGGGGTATATCTTACTCCTAGAGATATTATTCAGCTTGCACCGCTCAGTATCCTGAACTTTGCTAAAGGTATAGGAATTACTGGGCACTAAACAACGAAGGGTATTCACAAAAGATCTCTTTAGGTCGAAGTGAAGGAGGGCTACACTAGAGCCGAGCGACCCCGTTTATTACATACAATACAATACAATACATGTACTCTTTTTGAATTTAATTTAAAATATTTAAAGTTTTTCTCTCGCTTAAGAGAGAAGGAAAATCAAAAAATTGTCAATTTGAATGACCCCATATTTTTTTTAGTGGAAAAGATACAGAAAAATGTTTTATACAAAAGTTTTTTTTTAAATTGCTGAATAATCTACAAATCAGAATAAGTATACGGGGTTAGGTAAAAAATCTTTATAAACTTTCGAAATAAAAGATTCAGATTAAGAGAAAATAACGAGTATCATCGCAAATGTTCGAAAGCCCCTCCGTTGTTGTCTTTTTTTAAATTAAAAACTAACATTTGCCCAAATCGACCAATTTTTGTTCCTAAAATTTGCGAGTGGTCTTATAGATTTAAATTAGAGTATCTGGTTAAGGCGACAAGGCGTGATTCCCTATTAGTCTAGTAACTAAAGACCTAAAAGTACCCAAAGCTATAAATAAATCTGTACAGTTTTCATTTGCGGATGCTTTCGAGTGAGGAAAAGTTTATCACGATTCCGACGTGGGAGCTCGCTAAAAATGGCCAACCAAAATCCCAAAAATGAGTTTCCCGCGAATGTCTGTCAAAAAATGCGAAAAAAAATTTTGTTCAGACAAAAAATAAAGATCACCTCGAAATCTACAAAAATGGTCCGTACTATTTTTTTGGCAACATCAATATTTTTCGCAAAAACAGCCGTCGAAAAATCCATAACATTCCACACTAGATTGATGTGGTAGTAGTAGTTTCTCAGTAAAAAATGCAGATGGGCAAATCATTTTTTTATCAAAACGCAAGAAAAATGTTAAAGAAAATTTTCTGGGATCATTGAACACATGCTAAGGTCTCATTATAAAAAAAATTGTTAATAAGAAATCACTTTGTCAAAAAATATGAATAAAGTAATGAGATACTCTCATAATATTGTGAAAAAAAACTTTGACCGTTTTTTTTTTTTGATATTCTAGAAACCTTAGAGTGGACCCAAACTCATATGCAATGATAGGTACGGGTTTTCCCATTCCCATGAACTTTGAATGATTAAAAAATGTACATTATTGTCCGAGTAATAGAACAATTCGTCCGCCCGCTTATGAAGATAGCGGCATTCTAGCAGTAGAGCGGCAGCTGAAATGAGGGGACTTTTGGGTCCCCATTTCGAAAACTATTGATTAAAAAAAAAATATATATAAAAACATTTTTGTAAAGGGTGTTCCAATAAGAGGTTTCGAATGTTGGTAACAAATAAAATGAAAGTTTTATAACATATTTGAAGTTTATTTATGGCACTGCGTAGCTGAACAGTGTACAATTATACGTGAAATACAATATCTGCTAAATGACCACCAAGACTTCTCTGACAGCACACAATTCTTTTGTTGAAATTTTCCATTACTTCTAAACCCATTTCTGAAGTTATATCACGAACTATTCGTATAATTTCTTGTTTCAATTCTTGAATGGTAAGGGAATTCTTTTCGTAATCTTTGCTTTTCACATAGCCCCACAAGAAATAATCTAGCGGCGTCAAGTCGCAAGATTTTGGTGGCCAATTTACGTCCCCGTTCCCTGAGATAATCCTCCTTTCAAACCGTGTACGCAATAAATCCAATGTTTCTCGTGCTGTTTGGCATGTCGCCCCATCTTGTTGAAACCATATGTTGTCCCACATCCATCTCCATTATCTCATCCATAAAAAAAATCAATTATCGTTCGGTATCGCTCTCCGTTTACTGTAACAGCTTGTTCGTCTTCATTTTCAAGAAATACGGACCAATTATACCCCCAGCCCAAAAAACCCCACCAAACTGTTACACGTTGGGCATGCATTGGCTTTTGTGAATCTGTCTAGGATTTTCATTGCCCCAGATACGATAATTTTGTTTATTTACGTAACCGTTTAAATGGAAGTGAGCCTCGTCACTAAAAATGATTTTATTGCAAAAATTATTGTCCTCTACATTCCTCTGTAGGATCCAATTGCTAAAAGCACGACGTTGTCCATGATCGTGTGGCTTTAGCTCCTGAGTAATTTGAATTTTATAAGGATGCAGACCTAAATTTTTTTTCAAAATTCGCCACGTTGAAGTTCTGCCGATGCCCAAACAACAGACATTTGTAGATTTTCAGCCACACTTTCCCGAACAGCCTGAATATTCTCAATGGAATGAGCTGGATGTTTCCGTATTTTTGTTTTAATGTCTTGCACAGATCCAGTAGTTTCAAATTTATGCACTATTTTGCGAATAGTTGCTTCTGAGGGACGATTGTGTACACCAAAGTAATCCCGAATTCGCCGATATGTGGCTCTCACAGAAGACCCATTTTGAAAATACGTTTTTATAATGTAAAGACATTGTTCCACAGTATAGCGCTCCATTGTTAAAATTGTACTGAATTCCACAATGAAATAAAATCCGAATTACCAAAAAGAAAATTGAAATAAGAAAAGTAGCAATTAAAAACATTCGAAACCTCTTATTGGAATACCCTTTATATTACAAGGAGATCTTCATTTTTTTGTCCAAACAAAAATTCTTCAATTCGCATATTTTGGCAGATATTAGCGGGAAACCCATTTTTCGGGCCTCGAGGGGCCATTTTCAGCCCTTTTTCACATGTTAATATTGATAAACTTTTTTTTGCTCGAAAGCATCCCCGAAGACCTAACTGGACCATATAAACCTTTTACAATCTAAGATTTTTAACTCTTAAAATCCAAGACAATAAAAGAATCGATCCATAAAAAGCAAATACATTATGCATTTGGTCATATTTTAGTATCTACTTTTCTTTCCCGCATCATAAGCATTGCATAGCTGGGTCTGACGGTCCTATTTAATACCCACAAAAATGGCCAAACGCGTCTAAAGGAGTTTTCACTTCAATATAAGTTAAGCTACTATTTTTCAATGCTATCACATATCAAGGTCCGTAATCTTACCTGATTATAGACCTCGCCAAATTCTAACACGCTTATTTCTTTATTTTTCTGGTTTTCTTCAAATTATATTATTTTTTTAACGTTAATAAGTCATATTTAAAAATTAATATGTAAAAATGAAATTGACGAGAAATGGTAATAACAACTAGAATGTCAACATAGTTTTGTTTCTAGGACATTAGCATTTGTTTCATAGCCTACTGTGGTTTAAGGTAATAAAGTTTAAATATATCGCATAGAAAACCAAAATAATTCATTGTGTGTTGTACAGGGCGTAAACAGTATAATGCTCACGATTTTAATGGGCGATAGTTAGCTCAAAACAAGTCAAAAAAACTAAAACCGTATGGCTCAAAAGTTAATTGTTTTCAAAATATGCCTTTCTAAAGTTTAAAAAATCTGGCAACACCGCACCAGCTTCATTACATTAAGTCGAACGTAAAACGTTTTTTGCGAGGTTTTATTATGTATGTTTAAGATGTTTATTTACATGAAGGTGTACTTACCACAAAATTATGCTAAATATCAATTTTAAGAACACAAATAATTATGTTTTAAAACAGCACCCTTTTTATTTTGCTTAAAAAAATAAGATTTCTTTTCGGAAAACTGCTTTCAAAGTTTGTAACTTTGATATCGTTTATACAAAAATCTGTCTGTGTTATGAGACATAGGTAATATACATTTTTTGACATGTTTTGAGCTCCACTCTCGCCCACTTAAATCGTGAGCATCATAATTTTTACACCCTGTATTTTTGAAAAGATAACTTTTTATGCTATTTTCTTATATTAAGTTGTCTACCGGGTGGTGCGTCGCCGAGCGAACATAGCAAATCCCATGTAAATTTTAAGGGGGTCAATTGTGGCTCCCCTGACATTTTACAGAAAAAATGTAAGATAACTTTTTGAAGAGTCCAATTTGACAAGCCCTCGTGCCAAGTTTCAAAAAATTTTAATAAGCGAATCTTGAATTATTCAATTAAATGTAATTGCAAAATTACCAAATTTTCGGTTCAGTAAAAGTAAATAGGCACCAGTAAAATGAATATTGTCCCTGACATGAGGAAAAGTGTCAATAAATCAGTGACAGTCGGTATTTGAACAAAAATATGAATTATTTAATCGACGAAATAGTATCCATAATAATTAAGTGACATTATGCGGGAAACAGTTTTAGAGCAGTATCTAAAATGTTTTCAGTTTATATCCCCACCAAGCTCATTCCGTCCATTTCAACTATTAAACGTACTGTCAGTAAGTTCGAGTCCAAAGGTACTGTAATAAATAATTGTAAATGTTCAACTCAGGACATCGAAAATAGAGCCGAAGGAAGAGAGAACAGAGATCTTAATATTCTACTGAGTGTGGAGGAAAACAAAATGGTTAGTACGAGGGTTCTTGGGCAAGAGGTAAATAAACATCATGTAACGGTATTGCCCACTTTGAAAAAACTCAAATATTATTTGTATAAATTCGAAAAACATCAAGAGCTGCAGGAAGGAGATGAAGAGCGAAGAATGGCATTTTGTTTTGAAATGATTAAAAGAGCAAATAACAATAGGATTTTTTAAGAAATATTTGTTTTACCGATGAATGATGAATGTACATTTACCCTCAACAATGAAACATATGTTTAGAATTGCCGGTGTTGGAGCCAAGAAAATGAACATCGGCGTCGCTTTGTTTATACTCGGACACAATATCCTCAAAAAACAAATGTATTCGTGGGAATTATCGGACATCATATTATTGGACCCTTTTTTATGGACTATAAACTGACAGCAGAAACCTATTTGAACTTATGGTATAATCGTTCAAGGGCTAATAATATTGCCGAAAAATCTCATAAACTTTTTTAATTTTGAGTTATATGTGTTATATGTCAGAGAAGGGGCGCGCGACTACGAGGCCCTAAATACCAACCGCGACTGCTTAAATTCTTAATACTTTTATCGTCCCCATGTTACACCCCCTAAGTTGGTGCTAAAACACTCAAACAATAAAACGGTCATAATCATAATCTAAACAAGATAAGGCTCGTCTCAGCCGTCCTCTCATCCCCTAAAACCGTCTTGTTTACGTTATGTCTGTGCGATAATTTAAAATTATAACAATTACGCTAAGTGTGCTTAACAGACCGAAATTAATATTCAAAATGTAACGCTACAACTGTTACAGCGTTCTTAACATTAACAAATGTAAGTTATAACACTCTTCTGCTCGGTTTGCTGAAATAAAGTAAGGCTTAATGGTAAAGGCTGCTGCAAAGGGGTAATTTGTAATGATGCGCATGTAAGAACCGAGTTAAGAAAATTAGCCGAAATGTTATAAGTGAAATTTTATTATTGGAGTCTTCAGTTATACAGCGTGTTTAAAACATGTATTGTTTGTATTGACAAAACAATGCAAATAAATATCTGGACATACTCCACAAGCTTTTTAATATTCTTGATGTTTCTTAAAATGAAGTTAGGGATTTATTTTTAGCAAGATGGCACACCGACCTATATAGTTTTTTAATTTACTTTCTTGTACTATTTTTTTTAGGTAGTAGTTATTTAAAATAACGTTTCCGGGGTTTGACTACGCGTTTCAAAAAAGTGCGTGAAAGAACATTTGATGTTTAGTCTACAAAACGGAACAACTGGGAAAAATGGGTTAAACACCAAAACTCCACTCACGGTATTTGGTACTTAGGTCTATATATGTATATATAATCTGTAGGATATAATATACATATATAATAATCCTTCGTGAGCTGTCATAAAAGATAAAAAAAAACTGTTTCTTCTACTATTTGTATTATTAGGTGTAAAATAAAGTTCTACCCGTTTTCCAAAGATGGGGTTATCTAACAGCTGGGTATAGGTATATATCTACAGCATATCCAAAATAAGGTGGGCCAGTTTGGGGATCTCCGAAAACGTAACAGATAGGTGGGTAGTTAAATTTGGTAAAGTTGCGTATTGGGGAGCTCAATAATATACCGTTGTAAAATTAAAGTTATATTTTGTACTTCTAGAAATATGGCCAAAAATGTAAAATTTTTATTTTTTGTTTTTATTTTTTTAAGAGTTTATTTAATAAATTAGAAAAAATGTAAAAATACTTTTTATTGGAACTTTTTGCGCATTATTCATTGGCGAAGTCAAAAATTTCTTACGAAGTTTCTTTTTTGCGAAACCATCATCAACTTTATTTTTTAAATACAGCCCTTGATTGTTTATTGCATTTTTTAAACATTTTTAATCGCAATTACAATGATGTATAAAATTTAATATTTTTTTATTAAATAAACCTATTTTCCATAACAGGCAATGAGTTAGACAAGGAACGCACATCATTTCTTATGGGGGCGTTCCATATTTGTTAAAAAAATATTAAGTGTTATACATTTTTGTAATTGGGATAATAAAGGGTTTTAAAAAATTAAATAAAAAACCCAGGGCCGTATTAAAAAAAATAACCACAACTAACCATCATCAAGATGGTTTAACGAAAACGAAACGTCGTAAGAAATTTTAAACTTTACCAATACATAAAGCGCATAAAGTTCCAATGAAAAGGAATTTTAAAATTTTTTCTAACTTTTGAAATAAGCTGGTAAAAAATAAAAACGAAAATCGCAAATTTCAGTTTTGCCGCTATATTTTCAAAAGTACAAAGGATAACTTCAATTTTTTAACGGTGTATTATTGAGCTCCCCAATACGCAACTTTGCCAGATATAAACTACTCACCTATCTCTTACCGTTTCGGAGATCCCTATACTGAGTCCTTCTTTCTTGGACACGTTTATATATATATATATATATATATAATATATATATATATATATATATATATATATATATATATATATATATATATATATATATATATATATATATATATATATATATATATATATACATAATATATAATATATATATATATATATTATATATATATTATATATAATATATATATAATATATATATTTATATATATATATATATATATATATATATATATATATATATATATATATATATATATATATATATATATATATATATATATATATATATATATATATATATATATATATATATATATATATATATACGTGTCCCAAATTGGTGGGGAATTTGGGGATCTTGGAAACCACGATAGATAGAAAATCGGTTAAATGGGGAAAGTTTTGGACAAATATGTTAGTAAGCTAATCCCGTTTACTACTTGGTTTTATCTATTCATTTTTAGGATAAATTTTGAAAAAACCTGAAACATGCTTTTTCGAAAATCGGCCATATTTTTTTTATAAGTGAAAATTTTTTAAATCTGTCAAAACTTCTTTAAAGCAACTTCTTTTGTAGAATATGACCGAGTAGTCAATTTTTTTTTTTCATATGTACGCCATATAGGATTTTTATGCAGCCAAATAGTGCTTTTTATTCTGATTTCAACAATGTATAACATGTTATAATTTAAGAGTTTATAACCTCATTTATTTCAAAAAACAAATATTTTCTCAGTTGGCCTTGATTCCGGCGAACGTAATTTTTTTTGTAAACAATAAAATATTAGTAATTGGCAAAATAGATAAGCTAAACACATATTTTACAGAAATGGGTTTCGCGAACATAGCTATAACGTTAATAAGTGTTACAAGAAAATGTAATGGCGCCCATATGAAAAAGTAAAGTTGATGAATTATCATCAACTTTACTTTTTCATATGGGCGCCATATTGGATTTTATTGCAGTCAAATAGTGATTTTTATTCTTATTTCAATAATGTATAACATGTAATAGTTAAGGAGTTTATAAGCTGATCCACTTCAAAAAACAAATGTTTTCTCAGTTGGCCGTGATTCCGGCGAATGTCATCTAGCGTCATTATCAAGTTAGCTCGGGTACGTTATTAAAATTTTTTCAACTTTGTAAAATGGTTAATTATTTAAAGAAAAACTTGATATTTTGCAGCGTTACTTCCAAAGCAATATTAATGTTAATATAGCTGCGCAAACGTATTTCGACAATTTTCCTGAAAGGCAGCATCCTAAACTAACATACTTTCAAAAGCTGGTTACAAATTTGCTTAAATTAGAATGTTTTAAAAAACCACGACCTAAGAAGTACGTTGAAGAAAATCGACAACGAGATGCTGCGTTAACCAACATTTTAAAGAAAATCCAACATCTTCAGCCAGGGATGTTGATAGAGAATTCCACATACCTAAGTCAACCATTCATAGGGTAGTTAGGACTATTTAAAAAAATATCGTTAATATGTTAAAAAATATGGACAACATTTTGATTTTAAGGTCGTTATTTTACATCTTCATTTTAGTAGAAATATTAGTTTAGCCACTTTTCATTGTTTTTGTTTTCACTTGTTTTGATTAACTTGTTACGTGTAGTTTTGTTGTAACACGGTTTTAATGTTATAGCTATGTTCGCGAAACCCATTTCTGTAAAATATCTATTCAGTTTGTCTATTTTGCCAATTACTAATATTTTATTGTTTACAACAAAAATGACGTTCGCCGGAATCAAGGCCAACTGAGAAAATATTTGTTTTTTGAAATAAATGAGGTTATAAACTCTTAAATTATAACATGTTATACATTGTTGAAATCAGAATAAAAAGCACTATTTGGCTGAGTAAAAATACAATATGGCATCTATATGAAAAAATAAAGTTGATGATGATTCTAAAATCCCGAAACGTAGAAAATAAAAATTGAGTACTTGGTCATATTCTACGAAAAAAGTTGCTTTAAAGAAGTTTTTACAGATTTGAAAAATTTTCACTCATAAAAAAAATATGGTCGATTTTCGAAAAAGCATGTTTCAGGTTTTTTCAAAATTTCTCAAAAACCTGAATAGATAAAACCATGTAGTGAACGGGATAAGCTTACTAACATAATTGTCCAAAACTTTCCCCATTTAACCGATTTTCTATCTATCGTGGTTTCCAAGATCCCCATACATTCCCCACCAATTTGGGACACACTGTATATATTGGCCTTGTATGGCGAATGCGAAAGTATTGTCATCTTGGCAAAGTATTTTTTTATTTTCTGATAAGCTGAGTCAGGACATTAGAAAAAAGTTAGGAAATAATTGTATTGTCATTAGCTCTTGACTCCTGTACAAATTTTTAATTTAATCAGACTTCTTAAAATAAGTAAAAATTACATTAAAAGATTCCGTTACATACATACATACAGGTCAAGCTTATAAAAGCGTGGTAAGAAAATAACGCTCTATTTGCCAAAACTCCACAGCTAACGACCAATTAAAAAATAAGACCTTGCAACTTATAAGACTAACAGTATAAATAACAAAGTTTGGACGTGTTTGTTCCATTAACGGCCATTTAAAACCATAACTCACTATTATGTAAGTTTGTGAAGGTCTAAAGGGACTGTCGGCCAACAAATTTCGTCTACTATCTAGATGCGAAGTGTTGATTCAGGACACATCCCGAAATGAGCAGGAATGTCGCATAAATTACCAGTAAAGACGGTCTAGGAGAGCCACAGTATAAATCAACCAAGTCGTCATTGAGAGAGTCGTGCAGAGTTAGCCAATGAACGGTGGATTTTTTGGTAATTAAAATTTAACAGCAATCCACCAGTATCATCTTTTAAATAAAAGGTAAGTAGAACCTAAACCAATCAAAGTCCGTACAAAAGTTAGCTCTTATTTGGTTTTTATATAAAAAAAAATCTGTCAAAAATAGGCATTTTTTTCGTTTAGAGAGGTACATCGAAAAACAAACAAAATGGTTTTTGCAATTCATTATTGTTGCGTTTTCTGTGGAGAAAAATCGCCAAAACTGCTAAAATTGACAACTTTTTAAAAAATACATAACTTAGATCCTTTTAAAGTTTGGCTAAGATGTGTTGGAGTATTTAAATGTATGGACAGGTAATGACGAAGAACATATTTCTTGGTATACAGAAAACCTACCCACACTAAATCATATTTACACCAAAATTCAAATTACTTTAATGGAACGAAACAAGGGGTCAACTTATTCTTTATAACCACAGTGACCTTTTGTAACAGTTAGGATTTATTTCAAGAAAGACAGTAAGAGACTGGTTAAGGAAACAATCGATACATATCAAAATAGTACAAACAACTCTTACCTGAACAAATCTCAACAAAACCAAACATTTCGGACAATTCCGTATATTTAAGGAACTTTAGGAGGGATCCGCAGAATCGCTAATAACTATTATATTAATTGTAAGACGACCTTTAAACTCCAAACCACTCTAAGAAGTATTCTTACTAAGACGAGACTGGACAACAATGTTTCAAATAATGACTGTACCTACCAAATTCCCTGTGTATTTAGTGAGATATTTATGAGAAAATAAATAGACCACTTGAAATTAGAGTTAAAGGACACAAAAAATATACGGAAGGAGGTAAAACGTCGGAATCAGGGATTGCCGAACACACATGGTCAAAACAACATGGCATACGAGGGTAGGAAGCAAAAATTATTTATAAAGAAACTAACGGGAAATAAAAATAAGAAGCTGTAATACTTCTAAACAACCAAAATGTATTTAGCAAGCCCAGTATCGACATTCCAAATATCTGGCAGCCGTTGCTGAACCGTGAAAAATCGGTGAAACTTAGGTGAACAACGGATGATACTATATATGTATATATAAGTATATGAGAACAGTTTTTAGTTATCATTTAAAAACGTTGTCTAATACCAAATAAGGACAATGAAAGTCCACGATTTAGTGTTTTAAAATAGTTT